>JANAVB010033814.1:9683293-9810793 GCA_029216955.1 Iris pallida
GCTTGATTATGGTCTTGTTAAAAGCTTCAGCCAGACCATTAGCCGATGGGTTATACCGTTGAAGCCACGTTCTGGATCCGATTCTTGTCACAGAATCGATAGAAAGCATGGCTTGTGAACCGCGGACCATTGTCATGAATAATCCTCCGGGGCAGTCTAAAATAGTAGATAACGTGATGTTTTATGAAACTAATAATGTTTGATGTCTTTACCTCTGCAAGCGGAACAGCTTCCGCCCACTTAAGAAGTAATCGGTGATTGCAAGTATAAACCGGTGTCCCTTAGATGACGGCGGGGATTGGTCCAATGATGTCCATTCCCCATGCTTCAAATGGCCAATAGACCACTGTTGGGTGCAAGAATTCGGATGGCCGATGTATGAAGTCTGTGTAGATCTGACAAGCCCTATAATTCTTTGCATAATCGACCACATCTGCTACCATCGTAGGCCAGTAATAGCCCATCCGACGGAGACGGTCCTACAATTTTTGGTCAGGTTGGTGAGCCCTCCAAATGCCATCGTGAGCCTCGCGTAAGGCTTCTTTGGCTTCTGTATTTGATAGGCTGTAGCAGTAGTCCGTCGTAGGATCGTCGATACAGCATTTTTGTTTCTCTATCATAGAGGAATCTGAGAGAACGCCTTCTGATTGAAGTTGCTTCTTTCATATTCTCAGGCAGAATCCCGTAGACTGCAAAGTCGATGAATGGGAGTCTCCAGTCTTGTACGTCATTGGTTAGCTGGGCAGAGTAACTCGTACCTAGTTGAACGTTATTTTTGGGATAGACCATTTTATGGCCTATCACGTCGACTAGATGATGACATGGTTTGGAACCGCCAAGGAAGCGGCGAGGCCTGCTAGGGCATCGACTTCAATATTTTGGAGCCTAGGTACATGTTCTATAAAGAACCCCTCCGAGGTTGCAATGATGGTAATTGTTGTCTGATGATAAGGAATCAGGTTCTCGTTGCGAACCTCATACTAACCTCGAATTTGATTAACAATCAACTGCGAGTCGCCATACGCTTCTAGGTATTCGACCCCCACTTCTTTTGCGAGTCGGAACCTGACCAGAGCATTATATTCAGCTACATTGTTTGAATAGGGTTCAGTGAGAGAATATGCCCGATTGACTACCAATCCAGAGGGAGAAATTAATACTATCCCGACTCCAGCGACGATATCACCTTGGGGCCCCGTTCTTGATGCACCGTCGAAGAACATTCGCCAAACGGCATCATGTGAGGTCATGTTTGAGTTAACGACTTCGTCTGGATTTTTTCATAGATTCTGGCTATTTCTGAGCCTGAATGGGCTGCTAAGAAGTCAGCCAAGGCTTGACCTTTGACGGCCTTCTGTGGAACGAAAACCATGTCATAGGGGATAACAATATCGCCCAGGTGGCTAGACGAGAACTGAGTGCGCCCGACTTGGTCATGAGAACCCTAAGGGGGTTAACTCGTGAGACAATATGGATGGTCTGCTCTGCCACGTAGTGTCGTGTTTTCTGAACGGCGAACACCAAGGCAAGGTATTTGTTCTCCACGGCGGTGTACCTATGCTCCGGCCCTACCGTCATTCTGAGGTAATAGATAGCTTGTTCGTGCATGCCGCATCATTATTCTGTACTAGCAAGGCGCCAAGGGAGTGTTCCATTGCTCCTACATAGAGCAGAAAGGGCTTTCCGGCGATCGGGGCTATCGGAACCGACAGATTCGACAGGTATTCCTTAATGTCATCAAAGGCGCGTTGACATTCCTCATTCCATACGAAAGAGACATTTCTTCATAAGTTGTGTGAATGATTGACATCGCCTTGAGAGGTTAGATATGAACCTCCTGATGTAGGCTAGTCTTCCAGAAAGGCCTCGGAGTTCGCAAAGGTTCCTCGGTGGACTCATCTCCAGGATTGCTTTTGTTTTATTGCGGTCTATGTGAATACCCCGGAAGTAATGACAAAGCCTAAGAATTTCCCGCTGGACACGCCTAGGAAGGACTTGGTGGATTCATCTTCAGATTGTGCGCTCGTATAAGTTCAAACACTGTCGTCAAATTATGTAAGTGATCATCCTTGGAGCAGCTTTTAACGACGATGTCGTCAACGTAGCACTCTACCATCTTGCACAAGTGATCTCTAATGATGACACTCATAGCTCGTTGATATCTAGCATCGACATTCTTTAGGCCGAAGGGCATGACTGTGTAACAATACACGTCGATCGGTGTTCGAAATAACGTATGCTTCTCATCATCTTGAGACATTTTGATTTGATTGTACCCCAAAAGCCATCCATAAAGGACATGCGCTCGAAGCCACACGTATTATCGATCATTATGTCAGTGATCGAAGATAGAATTCATCCTTAGGACATGCCGCATTCAGATTGTGGAAGTCGATGCAGATTCAGATCTTTCCATTCTTCTTGATGACTTGTACTATATTAGCTACCCAGTCTGGGTGCTGTCATCGCGGATGAAACCGCTAGCTATAAGCTTGTTTACTTCCGCTTCGATGGAGTTCATGATGTCTGGATGGAACCACCGTTGCTGTTGTTTGACTAGTTTTCGTCCGGATGAATATTGAGCTTATGAAGTTCGATCTCGGGGTTTAGCCCTGGCTTGTCTTCATAGCTCCAAGCGAAGACGTCGATATATTCTCTGATGAGTTGCAACAACGACTCTCGCTCATCGTCCATCAGGCTTTTACTGATGAAGATTGGCTTCGAGGTGGATCCATCACTGAGGGCAACTTACATGACCTCATTTTAATGGGAGGGTCTCGTAGTTCAAAGTACTTCTCCTACTGTGCATCCAGTGTTGGGCCTATGGCTCCAATTTAATGGATTCGGGTAGATCTTCGTCCTCTTCCTCAATGTCAGCAGATGCCATGTTGACAGACAATGTCTGCCTGAATATATCCCCAATGCTATCATCAAAATCGTATGTAGGTGATTCAGATGAGTGAGAATGCCACTTGCATTCCTCATCGGTGCTCTCGGGCGTTGTTGCTGTTGTAACATAACCGAGACCGTGTCTGGACTTGCTGTAATAATCTCGAGGTTTTCCAGCCGGGGCTGACAGCTGCAGAGGCGAACGCCGGCCGTTGCCGTAGTTCAAACCTGGGGTAGTCTCCATGTCGTACCCTTGCTTTTGCATGAAATACTTAGCTCGGGAACTATATAGGTAGAGCGACAATCTTTCAATATCGGATTCGAGATCGAACCCTTCTGGCATGAAAGGTTGATGACCTTCTTTTTGGCCAAAGATGATCGTGTGATCCCCTTTTCTTCTGCCTGGGACTAGGAAGTAAGCACCTCTAATGGAGTAAGTCGGTTTGCGGTATGGACGGTTGTCACCTGTGTGGCAGTTAATGTCCAGACCGTGCTCCATAGCATACATCAGATTAAGCTTATTACACTCAGGATAGTTCAATGACAACCTTTTATTGATGAAATAAGGTATTTTGTTGAGAGGAATTACATCATCAGCCGAGGGACAGCAATGTGCAACCAGAAATTTTGTGAGTTCTGCATCCTCTTCGGCTACCCCCTGTGTCCAGAGGCTGAGGCGACGTCTTGGGAAGTTTGACCACCAAGGGTTCTGCTTGTGGCATCGGTTTACTTGAGGGCCTTGGATCAATACTTGGCTGTCGGCTTATCTTGGAGAGGCAGATAACCATCGGCGCGATAGAGGACCTCGCATCTTTCGATCGCCTTTGATTGGATTTTGGCAATCGGATCACCATTGGCTCCACAGAGGGGTTTTAGCTCCTGGATGGACCTTGGGACCATTGGTTCCAACTACGCAGCTGGGGCGGGGGAACCGGGCACCTCTTTATGTAATATTGCGAAGGGGTGCAGCTTTGCCTAGTTTACGGGCCAGGAGATGGATTTTTAGAGGTTCCTTAACCCTGTTATGGCCTCCAGTTCATCAGTTACGTGCTCTTTAGATTCCTCATATAGACAAGCCTCAAAAGATTAGTAAGACTCAACCCCTTTGAAGGGATCGAGGTCGGCAAATTTCGTCTTTACGAGACCATGCTTACTGACGTACTAGAAGAAATGGTAGAGTGTGGACGGCACGATCATATAGTCATGTATCCACGGATGCCCTAAGAGGATATTGTAGGACGTATCTGCGTCTATGACGTAGTAGGTAACCTCCTTCCTCAGATCACCAATCGGACATTTCAAGCGAATTTTTCCCCAGGGATAGCTCCTTCCTGAGTTAAACCGCTAATAGCAGTGTTGGTCGCCGCTAGCCGGTACATAGGGATACCTAGGAGTTGAAGCAAGCTTTTTCGGGATGATGCTTATTGACGAGCCAGGATTGATGTGCATCCGATCCACTTTGATTTTGTCTATGTATCTAGTGTAGTACTAGGGGCAATCATGCAAGTTGGTCTTGATTGACATGTCCTGTGGGGTGAATACGATGTTGGGCATTGTATCTGCACAATTACTGTCCTGGATATTTGTTGACGAGTCTTCCTCTGTAGGTTTGACCTGGGCTAAGTAGGCGTCAGCATTCTGGAGTGCTTCGCTCAATGCGACGCAAATATCCTTGGAGAGCTTTAGGAGCTCGTATAATGACAACTTTGCTGGCGTATTAGCCAGTTGTGCCAGTATGTCAAATTTGTAAGGTCTCTCCAACCCCTGAGGTACGTCCTTACGGAGCGGCTTATCGAAGCAGGTTTCCTTCGGCTTGGATCTATCCGTCGGTGTAGGCTGAGATGGTCCTAGAGCATCAGTAGCAGGCGGCGTTGTCGGCTGAGGGTCTTCGACTAAATTACCCAGAGTGGGCTGGAATTGTGCGCCAGACCGAGTAACAACGGCCGTCGCCTCCTCAGCTTCGGCTGAGATTGTATGGCAGGATCTGGACTTCTTGCCCTTCTTTTTGCTGGTTGAAGATGGCACCGCTTGGGTAACTTCAGGCACTAAGTCTGGGTGCACCTACATGACCTCTCCTCATGACGTGGTGAGAGGCACCAACCCAGTCATACGGTCCCGGACATGTGGAAGATTAGTAACCTCCATCGTTGCCCGGGGAACATGTACTACCCCGTCTTGTGTTTTATTGGAGGGAAGTCGCCGAACTGAACTGATACCATGTTCGCAACCACAGTAACCTCTTCGAAATCCAGTGACAGCATTGGAGTTGATGAGGTTCTAGATATACCGCTTTAATGTGAAGCACTCCTACGTAGGGTGGTGGACATAATGGTGGAAGTGACAATTCTTCGGGTCCTCGATCTTTGCTGGTCGAGGCTCGTGCTCTACATCACGAAGTCGGATCCTACCCGCCTTCAGGAGCATGTCGAAGATAGGCTTGACACAGCTATCTTCAAAAGAATATGTCATCTCCTTGGGCTTCGAAACTTCTGCTTGCTTTTGTTCAGGCTTTTTGGTCATACCAGCGACCATGACTTGTTTACCTTTCGTATCCCGGTTATTGGTGGTGCCGCCACTGTTGTTGTTATTGGGGGTAGTACCAGGACCTTTGCCTTTGTCCTCTCCATCTGGGATGTGTAATCCCAGCTGGCGAGCCTTCTTTAACTTTGCCTCCGCATTGGTAGCGCTTATGATGAAGGTCGTCCAATCCCTGAACCGATCTTCGCCCATCCAGAGGATGATTGCAGGGAGCAACTTTTTTTGGCAGATTTTGATCAAGGAGCTTTCAGGATTGCCTTGAGACAATCTCACCGCGGTTTGGCAAAACCGCTCGATGTAGTTTCTCGTTAGCTCTCTCTCTCCCTGAACGATGTCCATGAGAGACGATATTGTCACATCATGCCCCACTTTGTAGAATCTTTCCAGGAATATGTGTTTGAAGCCGTCAAAGGAATGGATGCAGTTGTCCGGAAGGTTGCGGATCCAGTCGAACGCGATTCCCGCCAATGTTTCGATAAATAATCGTGTGAGGATGGCGTCACTATGCGACAAGTGGTCTGTTGTGGCCTCAAAATAAGTCATGTACCGGCTAGCAGAGGTTTTTTTGTCATATGAATCGATGTGAAACGGTTTGTACCATGGCAGAAATGGAACATCTCTCCACGCAACTGGATACGGCTGCCGTATTCTGAGGTCGTGGGAGGAGTCTCGGGCATTAAACATTGCTCGAAGCTCCTGGACTTCCCTCCTTGCCTCCCTGGCTTCGTCTGCAGCTGAAGAAGCAGATGCTCCTTGAGGATTATCATCCAAAGGAGGAGCGGTTGTGTTGGAGTCCGCATTGACTGCAGGTCCCAAGCTTGTTTGTCCAGACATCCTTGCCGGTTGAGTCGGCAAGGCAGGTTTGATTTCGTCTACTGACTCGACCAAGGATAGGAGCATGGCTTCAAGTACTTCTAAATGTTGTCGATCAGTAGGTCCTTTATGATCATCGCCGGCCATAAAGACTGTCCGCACATGGGTAGACGTGGAAGGTACCGTAGAAGAGGTGCTCTCTATGTCATACTCCCATACAGTAAAATCATCGAAGAATGTTGGAATGTTCTCTTTCCTCGAATTCAGAAGGGGTGCTACCCCCTGCACAGGAAGCTGCATCATTTTGGCGAAGGTGGTCACCCTCGGGGACGTCCAAGTCTGTTGCATAATTCCAAGGGATTGCTGTCCCCACCCATCCTTTTGAAATACCGGGTTGTCGCATATATTGAGGGGACTACTACCTCCAGCTTCATCTACCCCCAGGGAGGTCGAGGATGAACCCCCAGGTGTTGGATGTATCTTCCTTGAACGAGTGCCTAGGTAGACACCCCTTGTGATCGTCGGCGGCAACCCCCCAGATGAGAGTTTCCTTGCCGTGCTGGCTGAGGTTGCCGAACTGGAAGAGCCTATCTTCTTGCCTCCCTTGCCGGCAGGAACCTTTCGAGTGGAATTACAGGAGGCAAAGGGAAACTCTTCGTCTCCCAGACCGAGTTGTTGTCGGACAGGTGCTGGCTGGTGCAATCGTTAGAAAATTGACTGCCGATCTTCAGATGCTGCCATTTGTTGCCGCAGTAGTTGATGATGACTTGTGTGCAATAATATCCCGAAAAGGGCTCATCACATGCCAAGGTTGCTTCTCTCTCCTTGCGTTTGCGAGTAATCACCTCTCGCAAGTCGATAGCAAATTGATCTAACTTTACATCCAATTTGTGGACTCAGGTATCCCGAGCACACGGGTACGTAGGTATCATATTTGCTCCATGATTCGAGGCTAGTAAAAGCACTTGCTCTCACTCATAATTGGAAGACTTTGGGACCTACCCTGTCTGTTTTCCCTGAGGGCTGGACGTGGGTGGTTCTGTACAACCTTCCATCAGGAGTCCGCATAACAGTTAACGGTACCTAATGACGGTCAGCAGCTTGGACAGTTGACTAGGCTTGTTGGGCCTGCACTGTCCTAGACTTCTTCGACTTAGCACCCGAAGGTGCGTAGTAAGAAGAGTCCAGATTAGAATATTCCACATTCTCAATGGGCCACATGGGGTCGTGTTCGCATGAGAGACGGTCAAAAACAGAGCTTTTGACAGGGCCACATGGGGCAGCCTATCTGCGGCCAGGATTGGCTGCCGCATAGGCCATCTGCCTACGGCCAGAGTTGGCTGCCGCATAGGCCATATGCCTGCAGCCAGAGTTGGCTGCCGCATAGGAATACTGCCTATTTTTCTTATGCGGCCTCTTCTTCGTCCGCATGGGTTTCTCTTATGCCCCCAAAAGCTCAGCATCGTAGTATTTTGCTCTGCATGATTTGGGGACAGTGGGGTTCTCTGCGGTCTGAAGCAACGCCGTAGGAGAGTTTTGATCACCATCTTGGATATCAGAAGGAGCTTCTTCGAGAACCTGGCGAGGGGCAGCAGTTTTGCGCTTCGATGTCCTGCGGGTTCTCTTCGGATTGGCGCGCTTCTGTGATGGGCAAAGCATTTCTTCGAATGCTTGTTGGTCAAAACGAACAGCAAGCATTTGCTGCGTAGAGCCAAGCTTGGATGCGTCAGATTGCATCACCAACTTCTTACCAGAGGAGAAGGAGGTCCCTAGCAGAGTCACCATTGTATTTGCCATTAAATATCAAGCACAAAAATTGCAGATGAATTGAACTTGATCGCAAACTCGCTTGTACAGAAGAAAGCCTAGAAATAAAATCCTAGGGAACGATCTAAGTACAATTGTTTAAATTTTTGATTCTAGGGGGTGACGATGGAAGCTCGGAAAAGTGTAGCAACTCTGCCTTACTTCTTCGACTATCAGACATAGTCTTTGCTCTTGAAGAAAATGCCAGCCTCTAGCAAGGGTGTGGTACCCTGCTATTTTTAGTGATTTCTGAATGAAACATATTTTGGGCCGCATAGATGGCCACGTGGTTGTAACAGCACACGAGGACTCGGTCTTTGGCTGCCAGCTGGTGGATTTGTTGAGATTTCTTTGTTGCAGCAAATCTGGGTGGTTGAGGCTTGGCCAACTTGCCATGTGTCCCCCCAAAGAGTAGAGCCTGAATCGTTTTGGCCGCATAGTGGCCTTAGGAGCCTTTCTTCTGCGGCTCAGCTCCACTTGGCCACATGGAATCTTCGGGAGCATTCCTTCTGCGGCTTGGTTTCACTTGGCCGCATTGGATCTTCGAGAGCCTTGCTTCTGCGGCTCGAGTCCACTTAGCCGCATGAGCTCTTCAGGAGCCTTGCTTCTGCGGCTCGAGTCCAGTTGGCCGCAATGGGGTCTCCAAGAGCCTTGTTTCTGCGGCTTGAGGACACTTGGCCGCATGGGGTCTTCGGGAGCCTCGCTTATGCGGCTCGAGTCCACTTGGCCGCATGGGGTCTCCAAGAGCCTTGCTTCTTCAGTTCGAGTTCACTTGGCCGCATGGGGTCTCTAGGAGCCTTGTTTCTGCGACTCGAGTCCACTTGGCCGCATGGGGTCTCCAGGAGCCTTGCTTTTGTGGCTCGAGTCCACTTGGCCGCATGGGGTCTCCAAGAGCCTTGCTTCTGCGGTTCGAGTCCACTTGGCCTCATGGGGTCTCCAGGAGCCTTGCTTCTGCGGCCTAGATCAACTTAGCCGCATAAGGCTCATGCGGCTCTTCCTTCTGCGGCCTGGATCAACTTGGCCGCATAACGCCTATGCGGTCAACAATAATTTTGAGAGAATCTCATTTGTCTCTCTTTTGACTTCTCAATGAAGATGAATTTAACCGATCCTCCTCCTTGGCGAATGCTGACACTGCGGATTATGGATCTCCTTATTCGAAGAAGATTTGACGATGAACTCCCTCAAAAGATTGTGATGCGCCGGGCTGAGACAATGCGCCTAACTGAGACATCTGAGTAATGCATCTAGTTGAGAGTAGGCCGTCACAAAGTATTCAATCATGCTTTCGAGATGATGTTAGAAAGGCGCAGCAGGTTTCGGTCACTAGAACACAGACTGCCTTGGTGGTGGAGCCACTGTCTTGTGGCAGCAGCAGTTGATGGCGACTTGGGTACAGTGATGTCCTGAAAAGGGCTCATCGCACGCCAATGTTGCTTCTCTCTCCTTGTGTTTGTGAATGACCACCTCTCGCAAGTCAAGAGCAGATTGATCTACCTTTGCATCCGTTTGTGGGCTCGGGTATCCCGAGCGCCCGGGTGCGTAGGTATCATATTTACTCCCTGATCTGAGGCTAGTAAAAGCACTTGCTCTCGATCGTTGTAGGGAGACTTTTGGGACCTACCCTGTCCGTTTGCCGCAGAGGGCTGGACACGGGAGGTTCTGTACAACTTTCCATCAGGGGCCCGTGTAACAGTTAACGGTACCCGCTGACGGTCAGCAAATTGGACAGTTGAATGGGCTTGTTGATCCCGCACTGCCCTAGACTTCTTCGACTTAACACCCGAAGGTACGTAGTAAGAAGAGTCAAAGTTGCTGCCTTGGATTTCTTCATACTAGCCCGTGAAGGCGCATAGTACTCAGGATCCAACTTTATCCTTGCCAAGATGGCAAGTGAAGAACTTGTAGCTGTCACGACCTGCACCCTAGAGTTAGAGCACGAGACATGGGTACGCCCAGCCTACACCGCAGTGTCGGCGGTAGAACGCTGTCCTAGATCTCATGCATCTAATAATATAAGGCTAAACAGTTTATACTCCCCGAATGGGGGTGACATAGCAGAATGTAAACTCAATCACATCTAAGATAGAGCATAAAGGAAAATAGGCAAAACATGAAATCCAAAAAAGATACAGCAGATAGAAGTCTAAGTGTATAAGATACACAAACCCAGAAATACATCTCAAAGCTCAAATACAGTTATCCATAATACAACTCAAGACAACTGAAAATGAAAGAAGAAACTCTAGCTATCTACTCCGACCTCTACTGTGTCTCCTCTAGGCTAGCAATAACCTCCAAGCTATCTGTAAAATTTATCAACAGGTCCAGTCAGGACGGGAACGAGCACATATCTCTCAAACAGTTCATAGCAGGTTAGGAGTATAAATCATGCAATAGAGTAAAATACAGGAAGTACTGAATAGGAAGTACGAGTAAACATGAGATATTTTGTAACTGAAAGTAAATACATGATAGTAGAGGCTGTAAGTGGCTACGTGATTTAGAGCACAATATGGTTATGTAAATGGCTTAGGGGCACATGAATACAACTAAGGAGGCACATGAATACAGCTACTGGGGATAATGTTCACATAACCAATTCTAATCACCCTGCCCCAATCAATACACAAGGATCCATTCAAGTTACGTTATAAGCACATGAATACAGCTAAGATACGTGAACTCATATAGTGAGTAGTACATGAGGCACATGATAAAGCACATGAAGCACATGAAAGCACATGATAGCACATGAAAGCACGTGATAGCACATGAAAGCACATGAGAACATGTAAATACATAAACTAGTACGAGTACAAGGAGTACTTGATGCACATGATAAAGTACATGAACATAAAATACCCGATGCACCCGTAGAGGGATAACATCTCAGGAAAGGATCTATATAGTACTAATCCGTGAAGATACGTGTCAGTATCAAGTAAAGTAATCTAGAACAAGAGTATAGTCCAGACAAGTATGAAAAGATCAGAGAATGTACTCGCCTGCTATCTGAATGTCCAAAGGAAATGTACTGTCCGAGGAGAGGTGTCTGGCTCCTATTTAGAACAGCACAAGTCACAACAAGTCCAAAATGATAAAATAAAGCTCTACTATACATTCTACATGATTCTAGGTCATTCTAGGTCAAAGTCAACTCTTGGTCAACTCTGGTCAACCGAACTAGTCAAACTAGGTTAACTAGGCAATACTAGGTCTAAACCTAGAATAACAAGTCTTATTAGGCCTAACCAAGCCTAGACTATCACTCACACAAAATCACAAAGCTGCACAAGTTATCAAAACACATTACATATATATTCATATATATTTTTATTACAAGCAAAGTGCATAAAGACATGGAGTGAGTGATACATGAATGTGGATATGGCAATGTGTACATAGCAGTACAATGTGTTCAAGTGTAAGGGGGTTATGTTAGAAGGATAACATTTAGCAAGGGTTCATTATGTCACATAGAAGAAATAACATGTAAAGCATAGGTTTAGCATGTGTGTGTGTGGGTGTTAATCATAACAAAGGGTTTATTTATACATCAAAGGATTTACTCGTAACAGTAAGTAGGTTTTATATGTATTCATGCTGAGGGTTACTGTCAACATGTAGAAGGGGTTTTAACATATGAACATGGTGCTAAGTGCTAATATGGCATCATACATTCTTATCATGTTGGCATTCATATATAGCATACATTCATACTTGATTACGTTACTTACTTACACATGGATACTTGCATACATGTTTCAATACCTTGCATTACCCACATGCTTGCATTTCATTCATTCATTCATGCATTGCATTCATTCATTTATTCATTCATTCATTCATGCACCTATACATACATATTTGAATACATTATATACTTTCATACATGATATTATTTATGCATACTCTATATTATATTACATTCTCTTAACATATATACACATATATATACACATGCATACATACATATTTGTACATACAAGGATATACAAAATGCATATGTCGTATAGTAATCTTCTACTTAAAATCAATACTGTATAAATTAAGCATTCATTAAATTCTAGGATTAAAGTATGTTATAGATCTTTGTGTTAGCTTTCCGAAACTTTAAACGGATCGTATTTTCGTGTCCGGAAGCTCCCGAAATCGCAAAAACACCGAAACGCGTTCGTCTTTCGTACAGCTGACACTCAAATAATTTTACAGAAAGTTTTAGAACGAATTTGGCTTAGTAAAATATATATTTGGAAATCTAACTTCGATACGCTTCTTTTAAAAAAACGAGAGGTTAATTGGAGTTACGAGCTAAAAGTTATGACATTTCTAAGTTGCTATTGCTACTAATAACGTGGATAAATATTATGACGAATTTAGGTAGTTTGAGACAAAAGAAACACAAGTATATAACATAATATATCAAGAACTCACTCTCTACACTAATATATATATATGAGACACTATAGAACACATCTCCAATACAAAAATATGAGATTAAACATGTAATAATTTATTCATACATAACAACAACACATAGTGTGTCCAAATTTGGGATTTTCCCACATGGACACAACCACAACACAAAGGACACTCCCATGATCTCCAAATGGACACGAAATGGACACAAATGGAGATACAACCATGGGGGTCATTCCTATGGGTTCAAAATATTCCTATATGCATGTAGGGATGGATTAGAGGAGAGATTATACCTTCCGGAAGAGAGATTCAAAGGAAAATCCTTCCGACACGACACCGACACGTAGAGATTCTAAAAGGACACGAGCGAGCTCCGAATCCTCCCAAACTTGGCTAGCACCCTCTAACCATGGAGTAGAGGAGAAATGAAGAAGATTTGGTGGAAGAAGGGGTTGATTTGGAGATGAAATCAATGGAGGTTCATCTCTAAATTAATTTGGGGAAGAACAAGAGAGAGAAAGTGGATGAAAACAAATGAATGAAGGAGTGACTCACTCCTTATCCCCCCATAGGTGGCTGCCCAAAAAGGGTGAGGTGTCCCCTATTTGAACGTCCAAAATGCCCTCCACTAATCTATTTAATTTAAATTAGGAATGAGTTAAAGGTTGAGGTCAATTTAGTCTAGTTTAAGTCTCTAATTAAACTAAACCTATCCATAAATAATTAGTCTAACTACTAACTAAAATTAATATCATGTGGACTAAAATTAATATCATGTGGGCCGTGCCTAACTAGTGTGTGGGTCCCACTAGAGTCAAACTACCCCCCCGGGTCCTCGTTTCAAGTCGGATTGAGTTGAAATTCGAACCCGACTCAAATAACCCCAAAACAATATCATAAATAATAAAATAAATTTCAACCCCAAATAATATCATAAATAATAAAATAAATTTCAAAAATATTCAAAAATGTAAAGTAACAAAAATACCCCTGTTTCTGAAAACTGGGGGTGACAAATCTATCCACCTTAAAAAAAATTTCGTCCTCGAAATTAAAACAAAACAATCACAGGAAAAACATGCAGAAAACAATCTCATTCAAATACTTTTCAAAAAAAATAGCAATAAAAAAAAATCTCTTTGAGGCACATCAAATATTTGCAAATAAAAACTGATACGTGTCCGATACGAACACAAAACCATCACAAAATCACACCTATCAAAGGTCAAAATCAACAATCACCAACGCAATAATATCAAAATAATTCAAAGAGGTCAAATACAAAATATCCTTAGGCCAGAAATGACATTAAAACATCCTAATCACATGGTTAGGCTCTAGGTTAAACAGTCTCTAGGGTTTCACTAGCAAAACATCAAAATCACAAGTCATAATTTTAAATAGTTTTAAAATAATTTAAAAATTACCAAAAATTATATCATGATTTAAATGTCAAATCAATAAATGATTAAAATTACAAAATTTCAAAATTACCCTCATTTTAGAAAATCGGGTGTTACAAGTCTACCCACCTTAGAAAAATTTCGTCATCGAAATTAAAATGTTCATACTCCTTCTAGGTCAAACCCCCACAATCAAGCCCCAGAACTTAAACAAATCATACCATCAAGAAGGACGACATACAGGGTCATGGCATATGGTGGCAGTGAAAGTCTCATCTAGGTATACTAGTCATGCTAACCGAAACGGTCATAGGGTATCAAAACACACAAGCAATCTAGGGTGCTAAACTAGAAAAAGTTACAGAAATAACAAATCATCAAAACTGTAAGGCAGTCTACCATCCTACATGAAAACTGGTACTCATCAAAAAATAAAGGTAACTACCAATTATCTATAAGGGGTACTATATATAAAAAAAATCAAAATCAGAAGTTAAAGAATGAAAGTCAATTGCATGGAAATCCAATCACAATATATATTAAGAATATTTAGTCTCGATACGATCTAAGTTGATCAAATTGGGGAAATCAAGATTTGGGCAATATGGAGGACAGGT
This sequence comes from Iris pallida, assembly GCA_029216955.1. Taxonomy (NCBI): domain Eukaryota; kingdom Viridiplantae; phylum Streptophyta; class Magnoliopsida; order Asparagales; family Iridaceae; genus Iris; species Iris pallida. Next base: position 9,697,785 of record JANAVB010033814.1, read on the forward strand.
TCAACAAGGTCTGAGAACGAGCATACAAGGATGGAGATTCAGGTCACAATCAAATTTAATTCAACTGAGTACAACCCAAGATATTAATATGATAAGAAAAGATAATCGAAGTCGATTTGGTCGTGATTAAGGAAACTAGGATTCAATGATATTGAAAAACCCTTTTTGAGGAAAACAAGAAAGATTTCATACGAAGGTCAGTTAGTCATCTCTCTCTGATACTATCAGTTTACCATTTGCTAATCATATTTTCTCACAAACCCCAATATAATATCAACCTTCACATGACTACCCTCAAAAATTCTATAACCTTCAGTCATCTAAACATTTACCATGATCACCATAGACAAAATTTTAAACTTCTAAAATATTTTCCACGAAGCATACCCCTCTTAATTATGTATCAACACTTATTCATTTAATCAAATTTCCAAATTCCTTCACCTTGTTCTAAATTAAATCCGAAACCTCTAAATCCAGTTTATGAAATCCTTGTACTTGTTTAAGTCAAGTCTCGTATTCTCTCAATTCTAATACCACTATGTCATACAACTATTCTTGTTTATAAATCAACCTTCATATTTTCTTCAACGTTCACCTTCAAATATTATTCTTTTGAATTCTACAATTTCTCCAATCATCTAAAAATAATTCCTATAACTTAAAATCCTTGTGTTCTCTCTGTCTCTAGTCACCCACTTACAATATCTAGTTCAATTTCGCATAATTATTGAATTCAATTAAATTCTCCTTTCCATCTCTAAATTTCTACATAGCCTTGTAATAGTTTCCAAGAATCAATAACCAAGATTTTCTAAGTTCTCAAAACTAGGTTGACCTCTGATATACTCATTAGTTTTTTTTTGAAATACATCCATGAATTACTCATAACCAAAATTTTCTGCGATTGTTTCTAAATTGATAACATTTATCACTCGATTCCATTCTAAACCTTTACCACATCTCCCTCTCAATTTTTTTTCTTTCATATTTGACATCCAACATTCTGATTCCTACTAAATCATCATATGATAACCAATTACGTCATTTCCAAACTAGATGATTTACGTCACTCCCTCAACATTTCTCAGGTAAAATGATATGAAGATTCAAGGGTTTAAAGTCTACCTGACAGAATTAGATATGAGGCAGGGAATTGATGTAATCATGACAGTTGTATAAGACAAGGAGTGATGGAAATAATTATTGGCAGGGAGAGAATGATAAAAGAATATGTTCTGCTTATCTGTTTAAAAGAAGGAACCATTTTGAAATCAGAGGCATAATATCAAATCCAAGATAAGGTCTAGCAAAATCATTGATTCATTGTATTAAGAAGAAATTCGTAAGAAGTTACACAAGGGTCTATAAAATAGCTAAAGCTACTCCTAAGTTAAATAATGAGAAGCAAAACAAAACAACAAGTAATAATTCTTTTTTTTTGAAGGACTGAAACAAAAGTAGAGAAAACATGTTCGAAAATATTTAAGGTACAATCTGATAATCATATGCGTCTATCCAAAATCATGGTGCTCTAAATCCTCGTCATACTAGTAAGCAAGGCTACGATAATCACAAAGTCCTCGACTTAGGCACATACCTCTAGAATCGTGGTATTTAATATTTTTGCGATGCCGCTAGCTTGGCTGCGAAAACCTTAAATTCCCACACCCAAGAAATATATCCAAAGCCAGACTATATGTCCTCACCATGCTGGCTAATGTGACTATAGAAGACTAGATTCCAAAACTTAGGTGACCTAGCCCATATAATTTTATCATGACAAAAATTAAATTAAATCAATAATGAATACCCAAAATCAAATTTATCAACGAACATCAAGATTCAAAAATGAACAAAAATCCTTCAAATCATATAAATACAAACTCGGATGCTACAGCTAACATCAAGATTCAAAATTCAACAATATTCCATCAAAATCAATAAATACAAACTCAAATTCAACAATAATCCATCAAAATCAAATTCAACAACAGAAAATAAAGATAAATCAATCAAGAAAAAGAGAGTTTTCAAATCGAAGTTAAATAAGATTCTCAAGGGTCGTCCCAGGAATCTCTCAAGGAATCCTAACTGTGATTGAGTATCTTCAAAATATATCCTAATCCTACTGCAGGCTGTAGTGGTACTCTAGTTCGAATGCCACTACACAAACTCGACCTGCATGGGCCACCACTAAAAACGTGTCACGACCCGCACCCTAGAGTTAGGGCACGAGACGTGGGTACGCCCAGCCTACACCGCAGTGTCGGCGGTAGCTGTCCTAGGTCTCATGCATCTAACAGTATAAGGCTAAATAGTTTATACTCCCCGAATGGGGGTGACATAGCAGAATGTAAACTCAATCACATCTAAGGTAGAGCATAAAGGAAAATAGGCAAAACATGAAATCCAAAAGAGATACAGCAGATAGAAGTCTAAGTGTCTAAGATACACAAACCCAGAAATACATCTCAAAGCTCAAATACAGTTATCCATAATACAACTCAAGACAACTGAAAATAAAAGAAGAAACTCTAGCTATCTACTCTGACCTCTACTGTGTCTCCTCTAGGCTAGCAATAACCTCCAAGCTATCTGTAAAATTTATCAACAGGTCCAGTCAGGACGGGAACGAGCACATATCTCTCAAACAGTTCATAGCAGGTTAGGAGTATAAATCATGCAATAGAGTAAAATACAGGAAGTGCTGAATAGGAAGTACGAGTAAACATGAGATATTTTGTAACTGAAAGTAAATACATGATAGTAGAGACTGTAAGTGGCTACGTGATTTAGAGCACAATATGGTTATGTAAATGGCTTAGGGGCACATGAATACAACTAAGGAGGCACATGAATACAGCTACTGGGGATAATGTTCACATAACCAATTCTAATCACCCTGCCCCAATCAATACACAAGGATCCATTCAAGTTACGTTATAAGCACATGAATACAGCTAAGATACGTGAACTCACATAGTGAGTAGTAAAGTACTAATCCGTGAGGGATAACATCTCAGGAAAGGATCCATATAGTACTAATCCGTGAAGATACGTGTCAGCATCAAGTAAAGTAATCTAGAGCAAGAGTATAGTCCGGACAAGTATAAAAAGATCAGAGAATGTACTCGCCTGCTATCTGAATGTCCAAAGGAAATGTACTGTCCGAGGAGAGGTGTCTGGCTCCTATTTAGAACAGCACAAGTCACAACAAGTCCAAAATGATAAAATAAAGCTCTACTATGCATTCTACATGATTCTATATCATTCTAGGTCAAAGTCAACTCTTGGTCAACTCTGGTCAACCGTACTAGTCAAACTAGGTTAACTAGGCAATACTAGGTCTAAACCTAGACTAACAAGTCTTATTAGGCCTAACAAAGCCTAGACTATCACTCACACAAAATCACAAAACTGCACAAGTTATCAAAACACATTACATATATATTCATATATATTTTTATTACAAGCAAAGTGCATAAAGACAAGGAGTGAGTGATACATGAATGTGGATATGGCAATGTGTACATAGCAGTACAATGTGTTCAAGTGTGAGGGGGTTATGTTAGAAGGATGACATTTAGCAATGGTTCATTATGTCACATAGAAGAAATAACATGTAAAGCATAGGTTTAGCATGTGTGTGTGTGGGTGTTAATCATAACAAAAGGGTTTATTTATACATCAAAGGATTTGCTCATAACAGTAAGTAGGTTTTATATGTATTCATGCTCAGGGTTACTGTCAACATGTAGAAGGGGTTTTAACATATGAACATGGTGCTAAGTGCTAATATGGCATCATACATTCTTATCATGTTGGCATTCATATATAGCATACATTCATACTTGATTACGTTACTTACTTACACATGGATACTTGCATACATGTTTCAATACCTTGCATTACCCACATGCTTGCATTTCATCCGTTCATTCATGCATTGCATTCATTCATTTATTCATTCATTCATTCATGCACCTATACATATATATTTGAATACATTATATACTTTCATACATGATATCATTTATGCATACTCTATATTATATTACATTCTCTTAACACACACACATATATATACACATGCATACATACATATTTGTACATACAAGGATATACAAAATACATATGTCGTATAGTAATCTTCTACTTAAAATCAATACTGTACAAATTAAGCATTCATTAAATTTTAGTATTAAAGTATGTTATAGATCTTTGTGTTAGCTTTCCGAAACTTTAAACGGATCGTATTTTCGTGTCCGGAAGCTCCCGAAATCGTAAAAACACCGAAACGCATTCGTCTTTCGTACAGCTGACACTCAAATAATTTTACAGAAAGTTTTAAAACGAATTTGGCTTATTAAAATATATATTTGGAAAGCTAACTTTGATACGCTTCTTTAAAAAAATGGGAGGTTAATTAGAGTTACGAGCTAAAAGTTATGACATTTCTAAGTTGCTATTGCTACTAAAAACGTGGATAAATATTATGACGAATTTAGGTAGTTTGAGACAAAAGAAACACAAGTATATAACATAATATATCAAGAACTCACTCTCTACACTAATATATATATATATATGAGACACTATAGAACACATCTCCAATACAAAAATATGAGATTAAACATGTAATAATTTATTCATACATAACAACAACACATAGTGTGTCCAAATTTGGGGTTTTCCCACATGGACACAACCACAACACAAAGGACACTCCTATGACCTCCAAATGGACACAAAATGGACACAAATAGAGATACAACCATGGGGGTCATTCCTATGGGTTCAAAATATTCCTATATGCATGTAGGGATGGATTAGAGGAGAGATTATACCTTTCGGAAGAGAGATTCAAAGGAAAACCCTTCCGACACAACACCGACACGTAGAGATTCTAAAAGGACACGAACGAGCTCCGAATCCTCCCAATCTTGGCTAGCACCCTCTAACCATGGAGTAGAGGAGAAATGAAGAAGATTTGGTGGAAGAAGGGGTTGATTTGGAGATAAAATCAATGGAGGTTCATCTCTAAATTAATTTGGGGAAGAACAAGAGAGAGAAAGTGGATGAAAACAAATGAATGAAGGGGTGACTCACTCCTTATCCCCCCATAGGTGGCTTCCCAAAAAGGGTGAGGTATCCCCTATTTGAATGTCCAAAATGTCCTCCACTAATCTATTTGATTTAAATTAGGAATGGGTTAAAGGTTGAGGTCAATCTAGTCTAGTTTAAGTCTCTAATTAAACTAAACCTATCCATAAATAATTAGTCTAACTACTTACTAAAATTAATATCATGTGGACTAAAATTAATATCATGTAGGCCATGCCTAACTAGTGTGTGGGTCCCACTAGAGTCAAACTACCCTCCGGGTCCCCGTTTCAAGTCGGATTGAGTTGGAATTCGAACCCGACTCAAATAACCCCAAAACAATATCATAAATAATAAAATAAATTTCAACCCCAAAATAATATCATAAATAATAAAATAAATTTCAAAAATATTCAAAAATGTAAAAAAACAAAAATACCCCTGTTTCTGAAAACTGGGGGTGGCAGTAGCCGATCCAGAAGAAGAAGAAGAAGCACTGTTGCAACTTTTTTTGGCTCGAACAGGCTCCCTGGACACGGGCTCCCTTTTCTTTTCTTCTTTTTATTTTGGTGCCTTTTTCAAAGGAGGCAAGGGGGCTCTACATATAGTATAGAATGAGCCCTTTCTTCTTCTCCTTTCTGATATGGGGTAAAAAATAATATCCTCTTTTCCATGCTTCTACAGCGCCCAACAGAATCAACCACATGGCATCCCTATGTGTAAAGTTCTCCATGCACAGCTAAGCAGATCATGCTGCTGCCTATAAATAGAAGGATCATTCCTTCATTCAAGCCCTCCGAGGTTCGACACCACTCGTTAAAAAATCCCAGAGCATCCACTTGTTGAACATTCAAAAATCGCTCAAGCATCCAGAGCTACCAAGACTTCCAAAGAGTCTGAGATCATCGTCAGATCGTCAATGGAGTTAAAGAATTACTACTCGTTCCATCGATACAGTTCCCAGATAAAAACAAAAGTGTACTCCAAGGATTACATTGAAATCTTACATTGTACTCTGTTGGGGACGACTTTCTCCTACAACGAGAAGGTTGTGTCGCAATCTAGTGGCAATAAGCTCGGATCCTCCCACAAGATGCTTGTGGTACGCCTCAATTAATAGGCATATGAGGAGTTCATCTCTGAAGGCAGTGCGAGTCCTTCGAAGCGGCTGCCAAAGTCGAAGAAGACCCGCCAAGTCTGGGTGCACAAAGGTGATGCACCGAGCACCACTACTGAAGGAGAAGCGCAGCCGCAGACCTCTCTTCTTGTTGACGTTATCAGCAAACAACACGTCGCCACCGGTGCAGCGCATCTGTCAGGGAAGCGCAGCATCGACGGTAGCTTCCAACCTTCTTCTTTCCAGTCGAGAAATATGCGTCGACACAACAAGGGCGCATCCAATCTCCCTCACATGAGCTCTGGTGTGCAGGGGAAGACATCTTTCTTCGACAGAATCACTCGCTGTCGTGGAGAGGATAAGTTGGATTCTGAGTACTACGCGCCTTCATGGGCTAGTACGAAGAAGTCTAAGGCAGCATGGGCCATGCGCCCCAAATATTCTATGCTAGTAGTAACCAAAAATGTGCGTTGAAAATTATGCGCACAGCTGACGGTAAACTGTACAGAGTCGACGCGGGTGCTTCGGCACTAGCAGCAAGTCGACTCTCAAAGTCCCCTTTCCACTTGTGTGCATCTCCTGCACATAGAACCAAGTTGGGTGGGGCAAAGCTTGTGGCCTTGAACCCATGCGCCCACGTGGGATGTGCACATAAAGTGGGTTCAAGTCACAATACATGTTGCTCTCCCACAAATGATCTAGGCACATCTCTTGTGTATGATCTAGCTCATGGGGTACAATATTTACATAATCATCCCGGCGCATGGCCTTGCCATGCGCCTAAACAGGGTGTGAATGTGAAACTCTGCCCTCACGATCTACATATTGTGATCTCTCATAAATGTGGATTGGAAGAGATGACCTCTACGCACGATGTTCCCCTCGTGGGGCATACTTGTGCCATGGTCACCATCAATTGCTGCTGTTGCAAAACAACGGCCGCACCACCAAGGCAATCTGTATTCCAGCGACTACAACCAGCTGCACCTATCCGACATCGTTACGGAAAGAGGGTGCCGCTAGAAGATGAGACAGAACCCTTGGTCTCTTCATGCCATGTTGTTTCCAACTCCCACTCATCAGGAAGAAAAACAAATACGACCAACTCTTCGGCCTCGAGTCGGCCAAAGAAAAGTAAGCCAATCATCCCGTTAATCGGGGTATTCCAGGGTACTCGGTTGAGGATGAAATCTCCAACAACGATGCAAGCTGGGGGTGATCAGACTCCTATTGTCCACGACAACCCCTCTTTCGAGGACGATGGCATCCATGAAGGAACTGACACCGATGTAAGTGGGGGTAGCCAGTATAAGGCGTAAGAATAAGAAGCTCTTTTCCATGAAAGTGGGGTCGAGAGCGAAGCATCGACCGATCCATCCACTTCTACCCATGTCATGCCCGTCTACATGGAAGGGGGTTGGGACGAAGAGGAAGCAAACACTTCAGCTCTGGATATCGTACGACGCATGGACACCTTGGAGGATGGCCTCAAGACCCTCTCCACCACCATGCAATCCTTGACCCAAGTAGTGTTTGAGATACGGAATACTTTGGCTTCTCAACCTTTGGTGAGGGCACCTGTATCTACCAGTCCTGATCCCGGGGCTAATGAAGAATCAAGTATACCCCCTAAACGGGTATCTTTGGGAACAGATCATCATACTATACCTTGGATGTCAGCTCTTTCATGTACTGAGCTTCATACTGTACCTCCCTCACTTACTCCTAGCTCTATAGAGGAGCTAGTTGAGATGGTCAAAGATTTGTGTGATCGCTTTAAAGCGCGAAATAAGTAGGAGGAATGCCAGAAGCTAAGGATTCCGTAACCTTATCCTTCTGAATGTAATAAGATGGTTTATCCTCCCAAATATAAACCACAAACATTTACACCATACGACGGAAAGGATTCCCCCCACCGATTCTTGACCTACTTTCAATCTCATGGGGCATCTCCCGAAAGGAGACACCCTACTTACAAGCTTGTTTGTTGGGGCATTGAAGGGAATTGCTTACGACTGGTACTACAGTCTCCTTGACAACTCCACATCTTCCTTCGACGAATTAACGCATCTCTTCCTCGACCTATTCTATGACGATGGAAAAGACATGACCATGTCATCGCTAATAGAAGTGATCCAAAAGAAGAAAGAGACTATTCGAGCTTTTATCGAACGCTTTCGTCAGGCGTGCTTAAGGTTACCCACTGGCATCCTAGAACATGTGCTGATCGACTCCTGCAATCAAGCTTCGGCTCGACTCTGCCCAGCCTCTGGATTGGAGTTCGCTGATCATCGGGGCCGAAACTGCCGAGAAAAAGGCGTACGATGCCCGGTTTCTAGGGGTCAGTTTTCCTGTATTTGATGATAAAGGGAGGCGTGCCGCAAACAACAGCAACGGGCGTGAACCAAAGGAAAAGCAAGCATTGATGGTGAATGCCTCAAAAAGCACACAAGTGGCCACTCAGAAACTACTGTCTGCATCGACACTGAAGGAGGTTTACTCCTTCAATGATGAAGATACCTTACAACTCTTTGAGATGCTAAAATAGAGCGACAAAATCAAGTTGCCTGATCCAAAGCGTCCCGACGTAGTTGACACGGTAGGCGACCCGAGGTACTGTCACTATTATTAGTTCGTCGGGCATCCGACTCGAGACTGCTATATCCTGAAGAACTACATACAATGTATGATCAATACGAATGCCATCTTACATGATTACGAGGAGAAGACAGTCTCGACCAACATGGTGTCACTCCAGTTTGGCACGTTGCCACCTACTGAAGCTCAAGATGGAGTCATCCCTATCTCAAAGACGACAATGGAAGTAATCAATCTTCTACAAACTCGTGATAATATGAGTAGATTGATACTACTCACGACATCCTGGGGAGAGATCATGTGGGTTCATCTAGATCTCGCTCCGGAACTGACTCAACCGGGGGTACATTCAACCTCCAAAGCCAAAGGCAAGAAGACCAAGTCTTACCGCATGGTCACCTCCTTTCTGGAGGAGGCCCTTCCTGTCTAGACGTGTTCACAGTAGAATGCAGCAAAAAGAGGTTCCGGTCAAAGTGACGCCTCATGTCGCCACTACGGCTGCCCAAAGGAAGGTCCATCCCAACCTCCAGCAACCAACAAACAGAAGTTGAAGAATTACTACTCGCTCCATCGATACAGTTTCCAGATAAAAACAAAAGTGTCCTCCTAGGATTACATCGAAATCCTATATTGTACTCTATTATATTTGTAATTAGATACAGAAGTTCAATAAAAAAACTTGTTCCTCTTATTTTTGATGGCAAATAAGTTGGCGACTCTGTTGGGGACGACTTTATCCTACAACGAGAAGGTTGTGTCGTAATCTGGTGGCAACAAGCTCGGATCTTCCAACAAGATGCTTGTGGTATGCCTCAATCAACAGGCATATGAGGAGTTCATCTCTGAAGGCAGTACGAGTCCTTCGATGCACCAGAATCAAATAAAGCTGAAGCTGGAAAGGAGTTGACGAGAATAGTACCTGCCACTACCTCTCCTGGGGCTAATCCTTCCTCTGCGGTCATCACCATAGCCTGACCGTGCCCTCGGGGTGCTGGTCCCCTCTGCTGAAATCTTCGCTGCCTATTCTGACTCTGGGCTTGGGCTTGTGCATACTGCTGGGGGTTCTGCTGCTAGAATACTTGGGTCTGAGGCGGCAAGGGCCACGGCAATGGATACTGCTGCTGCTGCTGGACCGGTGCTGGTCCTCTCACCGAAGAGCTAGAAAGGTTGGACGATAATGAACCACCCCTATTCGGGCAGGATCCAACCCTATGGTCTGGTGCTCCACAAGCCAGGCACAATCCCTGCGCCCTGCGACATTCTGCCACCACATGGCCTGGCTTCCCACAATGAGAACATCCTACGGCGGAAGACTGCTTCTGCTTCTGCTGCTGCTGCTGAGGGTACGTCGGGGTGGAATGCTGGACCGACGTTACTGAGGCCGCTCGCCTCGGAGCTCCAATAGTCAAGGCCCTGGCTGCCGGGGCTGGGGCTGAAGACTGATTCATCTGGCCGTGAGATCTATTCCGACCTCCGGCCCTATCCACAATCCTCTGGGAGGTATACTCATGCCTCCTAGCTGCCCTCAAGACTGCATCAAGAGTCTGATGCTCAAACTGCTCGACTGCCAACAAGATCTCCAGGTGAAGTCCCTGATGGAATCGCTGGGCTCTATCATACTCGGTTGCCACCAAGGTGGGAGCAAACCGACTAAGTCTGGAAAACTCGGCCGCATATCCGTCGACCGTCCTGCCTCCTTGCTTCAGATTGGTGAACCTCGTCTGTAGGTCGTACCGAGCTACCGCATCAAAATACTTGGTCTGGAATCTCTCATTGAATACTCCCCAAGCAATAGAGGCCACTAATCCGACGGCCTGCGCTGCCCACCAGCTGCGGGCAAGATCCAATAACTGTAAGCGCACCACGGCTACCTTCTCATTCTCTGGAGTCCTGACTGCTTCAAGAATCACATCAGTATCCTGAAGCCACGCATCCGCTGCGATAGCATCTTCACTACCGTCGAAGAACGGAGGGTTCAAGCGCTTGAAGCTGTTGGCCGCGCTGTTACCCTGATGACCTCCTCTGGTCAAAGCATCCGTCACTGCCTGGTGCAAGGCATCTCCACGACAATCTTGAGAAGCTATCAAGGTCTTGACGAGTCCTACTAATGTGCCATTATCAGGTTCTACAGGTTGAACTGGCTGAACTGGTGGCTCTCCTCCAATAGGCTCGACTCTGGAGGCTACTCCGGAGTGCTGGGCTTGATCTCCGGGTTGCTGCTGATCCGCGGAAAGTGCTCCACCTTGCTGACCGACAGGTCCAGGAACAATGCCGCTGAAGAAGACGACATGGGGAACAATAAGGAAGGACCAGGATAGATCAACGATACAAGCATATGATCAGGACAAGAATCCAGGGATTCAGAAGATACGAGCAGAGATCAAGGGCGAATACTGATTGAGACATCTATTCGGTAAACCCTCACATATCTTGATTTACAAGACCTGCATGGGCTACCACTTAAACCATGTCACGCCCCAGAACCAGAATACTGGAGAGCGGGGGCAGACATAGCCAGCTACGTATATGAAATGGAATCTATCTCGCTATACGGTCACGGCTGTCTAGATACATGAGGGTTTAACTACAAGCCAGCAGTCTCTTAAGGTCATGAACAAGCCTATTGTCTCAATCACAAGCAAGTAAGTAAAAGTTACAAGATGTATGATCATTAAATATACAATAATAAGGCGTCCCAAATATTACATATTCAGCTGATCATGAAGCTAGTCGTTACGAAATGTTAGGACTAGCAAGAGTTTAGTCTTAATGATCAATCCTAGGATCTGTTAATCATGTTACAGCCCGTAGGCAGACAGTAAGTAAATTGCAATCGAGCTAAACAGGTGCTCGTCGGCTAAACGCCTCAAAAGAATATTTTTACAATAGAGTGGGAGATCAAGAATAAATCCACTCGTTGCCAGGGTTCCGTCTAGTGGCCACCATCTGGCTGGAAGGTCGGTAGATCCTCTGGAGCTGCTCCGAAATTTGGCCATACAAAACCAGCTGGGTCAGACCCCAGAAACAGCAAGTGCCACAAAGGAAGCTTCACTTAGGAACTAAAACCAGCAATCAGCACAAGAGTATAAATAAAGTAAGAACTGGAAATAAGAAAAATACATCAGGATGATATACGACGAGATAACCATGGAACTATTCAGATAACCAGGTTACAACCCGTAAACCAAATAAGGACCGGGGTTGTAACCCTTCGTCTTAACAGAACTTGGAATTCTTACCATTTATCGGTAAAATAAATACAAGCATTCTGGTCATGCAGTAATCAGGATCAGGGCAAGACTAGACTGGTTAGACTCCATCCAATCATTTTACGGCCAAGCAAGAATTAGGCTTGATACTTTAACTAACTAGGGTTGTCACAAGCCTAATTACTAACAAGATGCAGTGAGATTATTCCACAGCCACAAGCCCTGCAGACCATCCAGGTTATCCGGGTTGAAAGATTAGAGTTGAATTCAGGTGGGTACATCGTCCAGGAAACGAATGTACCCTTAGGTAGCTTGAAGGGTGCAACACATGACAGTGTGCTGGAAATGTGCCCTACTCGACGGCAGGCTACAGATCCCAAGGCGTGCCCAGGTAATGGGATTGCCTTGCTGGGAGATCTTTTTATGACTAGTGTATTAATCTAGTTATTTGTCCTTAGTTCATTTCAATAGGTACTCATGACCGTGGTACTCAGGAGTCCCTCCCTAGACATAATGCAAGACAAGACTGGTTTATTTGTACAAGCACAATCGTCCACGGTGTCCAGGTTAATTATACAGGTCATGTCATGTCATGGAGCTGTCGCAATAGCTTATCAAGAAAATTATGTCAGGTTTTTTATGTCCAGTTTACTGGTCAGGAGTGCGCCGCGACGGCCACTATCAGGTCATGTCAGGTTAGTCATGTCAGGAGTGCACCACTACGGGTCACTGCCATGTCAGGCTCAATTATCATGTCCAAACATATCAAGTAAATTCGTGATTATCAAGTTCATGACAAAAGGCGTAAGGATATAAAATGGACGTAAAATATCTAATAAAAATATCAATACACAGGGCTATAGGAGAGCCATGCGGCTAAGGCATATGCGGCCAGGAATGATCTCATGCGGTTGGAAGAGAACAGCCCATGCGGCTGAATAGGGTCAGGCGCATGCGGCTAAAAGGGGAAGGGCTTATACAGTCAAGGGGTATCAGTCATATGCCGCTCGGAGATCCACTCAGTCATGCGGCTGAGAAAGGCAAGACATATGCGGCCAGGAGGATAGGGAACACATGCAGCTGGCGACGGATGGGTCCATGCGGCTGGCTGACCAATCAAGTACATGCGGCCGGGGAGGAGCACCCATGCGGCTGCGGGGAGCAATGTCTATGCGGTCAAGGGAAGTAAACCCATGCGGCTGGGAGACTGCGGTCTATGCGGCTCGTGAGCGTTGAGTTCATGCGGCTGCGGGGTTGCTGGAAATCCATGCGGCCAGGATGGACTAGGCCTCAGTCATGCGGTTAAGTAAGAAGGACTTCATGCGGCTAGAAGGAATACCCGCCGCATGAACTTGTCATGCGGTCAAGTCAAGGCAATAGTGCATGCGGTTGGAACTGACTTGCCGTATGAATGTTCATGCGGTCAAGTGCTACCATGCGGCTCGGGACTGTGCTTCTTCTCCAATTTTTCGAGAAGAAGTACACCATAAGCCATGGCTTCCAAGTTGCATAACTCTATCATTCGGAGCCCAAATCCGAACTTCCATAGGTCAAAATGGGGTAGAACGAAATTCTCTACAACATTGAACCATCAAAACTCAGAAATAACAAGATTAAGTAGATCAAAACCCAAGAAATTCGAAAATAATGTAAATATAGACCTACAAGAATATAGCCATAAAAAGTGAAAATGCCAAGTTCTAAAGTAAGTTAAAATGCTGTAAAGAAGAGAATGGAGCAATAAAATTGGAGTTCCTCCATGAAGCAAGTTGCACTTGCCTAGACCTCACTCTCTTGGTAGGTGAAGAATTAATGGAGGAAAGTAGAAGAGTAATGAAGAGAGAGAAGAAAGTAGGGTTAATAAATGGTAGTGGTGGTGGTAGGTAGGGGGTTCACCCTTGGTTCATAATGAACCAATAGCAATCCTAAACCGAACCAAGCCAACCCGAACCAAGAATAACCAAGCCAAACCAAACCAAGGAGATATGCAAATACAAGATAAAATACGTATACGTATTCCAAATACGTAATACGAACAACAGGCATTACAACTCTACCCACCTTAAAAGAATTCCGTCCTCGGAATTTAATTAAGAGGCTAGAGAGACAAGAACAAGCTACACTAATCACAGGCAAACTATACTAGACAATCAATCAAGCAATCAATCATGCAAGCAAGGAATCGAAGGCATGAGGCATAAGAAGGACATTATACCTTACGAGTCAAACAAGTCGGGATATCGCGAACGGATATCATCATCACGCTCCCACGTTGACTCACCCAAAGAGTGATGACCCCAAGCAACTCAGACAAACTTGATAGTCTTATTCTTGAGGATCTTCTCTCTCCGGTCCAATATAGACACGGGCCGCTCCTCATACGAAAGGTTGGTACCAACAACCAATTCTGAATGATCCAGGACGTGGCTCGGGTCTGGGATATACTGTCGTAATTAGGATACATGGAACACGTCATACACCTCGCTTAGCGACGGCGAAAGAGCGAGACGATATGACACATCTCCTACTCGCTCCAGAATGTCAAACGGTCCTATATACCTAGGACTAAGCTTTCCCCGTACGCCGAAATGAATGACGCCATGGTTAGGCAAAATCCTCAGGAATACATGATCGCCGACCGAAAACTCTAGAGGGCGCCGATGAGAATCGGCCCAATAGCGCTGATGATCTTGGGCAACTCGAAGATGATCCCTGACTCTTCTGATCACTTCAACTGTTTGAGCAATCATTTCTGGACCGAGCATCTGCCTCTCCCCGACATAATCCCAGGCTAACGAGGATCTGTACTTCCTTCCATACAGTACCTCGAACGGTGCTATCTGGATACTGGCCTAGAAACTGTTGTTGTACGAGAACTCCATCTAGTGTAGGTAATCTTCCTACGAACCACCGAAGTCAAGGGTACAAGATCTCAATATATCTTCAAGAGTCTGGATCGTGCGTTCCGACTGGCCATCTGTCTGCGGATGATATGCTGAACTAAACTGGAGATGAGTCCCCAAACTCTCCTGCAGGCTACGTCAAAAGTGCGACATGAATCTTGAATCTCGGTCCGAGGTGATACTGACTGGAACACCGTGTAACCTGACAATCTGCCTGAGGTACATCTCTGCTAACTGAGCTATCGACTGACCAACTCTGAATAGGAGAAAGTGAGCCACCTTTGTGAGCCGATCAACTATAACCCAGATAGAATCTCTACCAGCTGGGGATCTAGGTAATCCAGTCACAAAATCCATGGTCACATGCTCCCACTTCTATTCTGGAATCGGCAAGGGCTGAAGAAGTCCAGCCGGTCTCTGATGTTCAGCTTTAACTTGTTGGCAAACCAAATATCGAGAGACAAACCGAGCTATCTCCCGCTTTATGCCATTCTACCAAAAGTGTTGACGGATATCGCGATACATCTTCGTACTACCAGGATGGATGGAATACTGAAAACTGTGCGCTTTCGACATGATCTCCTGTCTGATATCTCCACTGGGTACACAAAGATGCATACCATGTCGAAGTGTACCATCCTCATGAATGCATAACTCTGGTCTTCGTCCTGCCTCGTACTCTGTTCTGAGTCGCTGAAGCTTGGAATCTGTTGATTGCGCCATCCGGATCCTCTCGACTATAGTAGACTGAACTTGCATGCTGGCCATCAATGCTACACTGGAAGGGAGAACAACTTCAATACCCATTTTCTGAAGATCTGCTAACAGTTCTGGCTGCGCTGTTAGGAAATAAACTCCGGCTCTCCTGCTCAATGCATCTGCAACAACGTTGGCCTTCCCAGGATGCTACTGCAGGTTGACATCATAATCCACAAGAAGCTCCAGCCACCTCCTCTGACGCATGTTAAGATCTTTCTGGGTGAAAACATACTTCAGGCTCTTATGGTCGGTGAAAATCTCCACCCTATCTCCGTACAAGTAGTGCCTCCACAACTTAAGTGCAAATACTACTGCTGCCAGCTCCAAGTCATGGGTTGGATAATTCCTCTCATGATTACGAAATTTTCGTGACGCATAAGCTATTACCTTCCTATGCTGCATCAGAACACATCCTAAACCTCTGCCCGAAGCATCACAATACACTGAGAATCCTCCGGTTCCATCTGGAAGCACGAGAATGGGAGCCGTCATCAAGCCTCGTTTCAACTTCTCAAAAGAATCCTGACACTCTGCTGTCCAAGCAAATAGCACCTCCTTGCGGGTCAACTGGGTCAATGGAGCTGAAATCCGAACAAAATCTGAAACAAACCGCCGGTAGTAGCCGGCCAATCCAAGAAAACTGCAAATTTCTGCAACTGTGCTGGGCACTAGCCATGACTCAATGGCTACAATCTTCTGGGGATCTACTTCTACTCCTCCTCTGGTGATGATGTGACCCAAGTACGAAATGCGATCGAGCCAGAACTCGCATTTACTGAACTTGGCATATAACTGGTGCTCCCTAAGAGTCTGAAGAACCACACGGAGATGCTGCTCATGCTCCTCCTCGCTCCTGCTATAGACCAGGATGTCATCCAAAAACACAATCACAAACTGATCCAAGTAAGTCTTGAAGATGCGATTCATAAGATCCATGAATACAGCCGGCTCATTGGTCGCTCCAAAGGGCATAACAAGGAACTCCCAATGTCCATACCTCAATCTGAAAGCTGTCTTCGGAATGTCCTGCTCTCTGACCCTGATCTGGTGATATCCTGAGCTCAAGTCGATCTTCGAGAATACTGATGCCCCCTTGAGTTGATCAAACAAGTCATCTATCCTTGGGAGAGGATATTTGTTCTTGATTGTCACTGAGTTCAAGGTACGATAATCAACACATAATCTGGACGTACCATCCTTCTTTTTTACAAGAAGCATCGGGGCTCCCCAAGGCGATCCACTAGCACGAATGAATCCCTTGGTTCGAAGTTCTTCAATCATCTTGTACAAGATCTCCAATTCTGACGACGCCATCCTGTAGACTCTCTCTGACACTGGGGCTGTCCCGAGAATCAAGTCGATGGTGAACTCGATCTTCCGCTCTGGCGGCATACCTGAAAGCTCTTCGGGGAAAACATCTGAAAACTCTTCGACTATCCGGGGCAACTGCACTGCTGCTACCGCCATCCGCAACACTGGAGGAGAAGGCTCAACTGCGCCTCTGGAAAATAAAAACTCTTGCTCTCCTGGAATGCTAAAAACAACCCTACCAACATGGCAGTCTATTCTAGCATACTGGTTCCTCAACCAATCCATCCCTAAGACCACATCATAATCGGCCATCGGGAATTCTATCAATCTAGCGGGAAATTCCTTACCGCTAACTACGATCCGATAAGAGGAAAACACTCTATCGACTCCCACAAGTTCGTTACCAGTAAGTATATTGAGCCTTACTGATAATGACTCGGGCTCCAATCCTATCCGTATCGCGAATCATGCAGACATAAAAGAATGTGATGCACCAGAATCAAATAAAGCTGAAGCTGGAAAGGAGTTGACGAGAATAGTACCTGCCACTACCTCTCCTGGGGCTAATCCTTCCTCTGCGGTCATCACCATAGCCTGACCGTGCCCTCGGGGTTTTGGTCCCCTCTGCTGAAATCCTCGCTGCCTATTCTGACTCTGGGCTTGGGCTTGTGCATACTGCTGGGGGTTCTGCTGCTGGAATACTTGGGTCTGAGGCGGCAAGGGCCTCGGCATTGGATACGGCTGCTGCTGCTGGACCTGTGCTGGTCCTCTCATCGAAGAGCTAGAAAGGTTGGACGATGATGAACCACCCCTATTCGGGCAGGATCCAACCCTATGGTCTGGTGCTCCACAAGCCAGGCACAATCCCTGCGCCCTGCGATATTCTGCCACCACATGGCCTGGCTTTCCACAATGAGAACATCCCACGGCGGAAGACTGCTTCTGCTTCTGCTGCTGCTGCTGAGGGTACGTCGGGGCAAAATGCTAGATCGACGTTACTGAGACCGACGTTACTGAGGCCGCTCGCCTCGGTGCTCCAATAGTCAAGGCCCTGGCTGCCGGGGCTGGGGCTGAAGACTGATTCATCTGGCCGTGAGATCTCTTCCAACCTCCGGCCCTATCCACAATCCTCTGGGAGGTATACTCATGCCTCCTAGCTGCTCTCAAGACTGCATCAAGAGTCTGATGCTCAAACTGCTCGACTGCCAACAAGATCTCCAGGTGAAGTCCCTGCTGGAACCGCTGGGCTCTATCATACTCGGTTGCCACCAAGGTGGGAGAAAACCGACTAAGTCTGGAAAACTCGGCCGCATATCCGTCGACCGTCCTGCCTCCTTGCTTCAGATTGGTGAACCTCGTCTGTAGGTCGTACCGAGCTACCGTATCAAAATACATGGTCTGGAATCTCTCTCTGAATACTCCCCAAGCAATAGGGGCCACTAATCCGACGGCCTGCGCTGCCCACCAGCTGCGGGCAAGATCCAATAACTGTAAGCGCACCACGGCTACCTTCTCATTCTCTGGAGTTCTGGCTGCTTCAAGAATCACCTCAGTATCCTGAAGTCACGCATCCGCTGCGATAGCATCTTCACTACCGTCGAAGAACGAAGGGTTTAAGCGCTTGAAGCTGTTGGCCGCGCTGTTACCCTGATGACCTCCTCTGGTCAAAGCATCTGTCACTGCCTGGTGCAAGGCATCTCCACGACGATCTTGAAAAGCTATCAAGGTCATGACGAGTCCTACTAATGTGCCATTATCAGGTTCCACAGGTTGAACTGGCTGAACTGGTGGCTCTTCTCCAATAGGCTCGACTCTGGAGGCTACTCCGGAGTGCTGGGCTTGATCTCCGGGTTGCTGCTGATCCGCGGGAAGTGCTCCGCCTTGCTGACCGGCAGGTCCAGGAACAATACCGCTGAAGAAGACGACATGGGGAACAATAAGGAAGGACCAGGACAGATCAACGATACAAGCATATGATCAGGACAAGAATCTAGGGATTCAGAAGATACGAGCAGAGATCAAGGGCGAATACTGATTGAGACATCTATTCGGTAAACCCTCACATATCTTGATTTACAAGACCTGCATGGACCACCACTTAAACCATGTCACGCCCCAGAACCAGATACTGGAGAGCGGGGACAGACATAGCCAGCTATGTATATGAAATGGAATCCATCTCGCTATACGGTCACGACTGTCTAGATACATGAGGGTTTAACTACAAGCCAGCAGTCTCTTAAGTCATGAACAAGCCTATTGTCTCAATCACAAGCAAGTAAGTAAAAGTTACAAGATGTATGATCATTAAATATACAATAATAAGGCGTCCCAAATATTACATATTCAGCTGATCATGAAGCTAGTCGTTACGAAATGTTAGGACTAGCAAGAGTTTAGTCATACATGATCAACCATAGGATCTGTTAATCATGTTACAGCCCGTAGGCAGACAGTAAGTAAATTGCAATCGAGCTAAACAGGTGCTCGTCGGCTAAACGCCTCAAAAGAATATTTTTACAATAGAGTGGGAGATCAAGAATAAACCCACTCGTTGCCAGGGTTCCGTCTAGTGGCCACCATCTGGCTGGAAGTTCAGTAGATCCTCTGGAGCTGCTCCAAAATCTGGCCGTACAAAACCAGCTGGGTCAGACCCCAAAGAGCAAGTGCCACAAAGAAAGCTTCACTTAGGTACTAAAACCAGCAATCAGCACAAGAGTATAAATAAAGTAAGAACTGGAAATAAGGAAAATACATCAGGATGATATACGACGAGATAACCATGGAACTATTCAGATAACCAGGTTACAACCCGTAAACCAAACAAGGACCGGGGTTGTAACCCTTCGTCTGAACAAAACTTGGAATTCTCACCATTTATCGGTAAAATAAATACAAGCATTCTGGTCATGCAGTAATCAGGATCAGGGCAAGACTAGACTGGTTAGATTCCATCCAATCATTTTACGGCCAAGCAAGAATTATGGCTTGATACTTTAACTAACTAGGATTGTCACAAGCCTAATTACTAACAAGATGCAGTGAGATTATTCCACAGCCACAAGCCCTGCAGACCATCCAGGTTACCCGGGTTGAAAGATTAGAGTTGAATTCAGGTGGGTACATCGTCCAGGAAACGAATGTACCCTTAGGTAGCTTGAAGGGTGCAACACATGACAGTGTGCTGGAAATGTGCCCTACTCGACGGCAGGCTACAGATCCCAAGGCGTGCCCAGGTAACGGGATTGTCTGTAGCTGGGAGATCTTTTTATGACTAGTGTATTAATCTAGTTATTAGTCCTTAGTTCATTTCAATAGGTACTCCTGACCGTGGTACTCAGGAGTCCCTCCCTAGACATGATGCAAGACAAGACTGGTTTATTTGTACAAGCACAATCGTCCACGGTGTCCTGGTTAATTATACAGGTCATGTCATGTCATGGAGCCGTCGCAACAGCTTATCAAGAAAATTATGTCAGGTTTTTCATGTCCAGTTTACTGGTCAGGAGTACGCCGCGACGGCCACTATCAGGTCATGTCAGGTTAGTCATGTCAGGAGTGCACCACTACGGGTCACTGCCATGTCAGGCTCAATTATCATGTCCAAACATATCAAGTAAATTCGTGATTATCAAGTTCATAATAAAAGGCGTAAGGATATAAAATGGACGTAAAATATCTAATAAAAATATCAATACACAGGGCTACAGGAGAGCCATGCGGCTAAGGCATATGCGGCCAGGAATGATCTCATGCGGCTGGAAGAGAACAGCCCATGCGGCTGAATAGGGTCAGGCGCATGCGGCTAAAAGGGGAAGGGCTTATGCGGTCAAGGGGTATCAGTCATATGCCGCTCGGAGATCCACTCAGTCATGCGGCTGAGAAAGGCAAGACATATGTGGCCAGGAGGATAGGGAACTCATGCAGCTAGCGAGGGATGGGTCCATGCGGCTGGCTGACCAATCAAGTACATGCGGCCGGGGAGGAGCACCCATGCGGCTGCGGGGAGCAATGACTATGCGGTCAAGGGAAGTAAACCGATGCGGCTGGGAGACTGCAGTCTATGCGGCTCGCGAGCGTTGAGTTCATGCGGCTGCAGGGTTGCTGGAAATCCATGCGGCCAGGATGGACTAGGCCTCAGTCATGCGGTTAAGTAAGAAGGACTTCATGCGGCTAGAAGGAATACCCGCCGCATGAACTTGTCATGCGGTCAAGTCAAGGCAATAGTGCATGCGGTTGGAACTGACTTGCCGTAGGAATGTTCATGCGGTCAAGTGCTACCATGCGGCTCAGGACTGTGCTTCTTCTCCAAATTTTTAAGAAAAAGTACACTATAAGCCATGGCTTCCAAGTTGCATAACTCTATCATCCGGAGCCCAAATCCGAACTTCTATTGGTCAAAATGGGGTAGAACAAAATTCTCTACAACATGGAACCATCAAAACTCAGAAATAACAAGATTAAGTAGATCAAAACCCAAGAAATTCAAAATAATATAAATATAGACCTACAAGAATCTAGCCATGAAAAGTGAAAATACCAAGTTCTAAAGTAAGTTAAAATGCTGTAAAGAAGAGAATAGAGCAATAAAATTGGAGTTCCTCCATGAAGCAAGTTGCACTTGCCTAGACCTCACTCTCTTGGTAGGTGAAGAATTAATGGAGGAAAGTAGAAGAGTAATGAAGAGAGAGAAGAAAGTGGGGTTAATAAATGGTAGTGGTGGTGGTAGGTAGGGGGTTCACCCTTGGTTCATAATGAACCAATAGCAATCCTAAACCGAACCAAGCCAACCAGAACCAAGAATAACCAAGCCAAACCAAACCAAGGAGATATGCAAATACAAGATAAAATACGTATACGTATTCCAAATACGTAATACGAACAACAAGCATTACAACTCTACCCACCTTAAAAGAATTCCGTCCTCGAAATTTAATTAAGAGGCTAGAGAGACAAGAACAAGCTACACTAATCACAGGCAAGCTATACTAGACAATCAATCAAACAATCAATCATGCAAGCAAGGAATCGAAGGCATGAGGCATAAGAAGGACATTATACCTCACGAGTCAAACAAGTCGGGATATCGCAAACGGATATCATCATCACACTCTCACGTTGACTCACCCAAAGAGTGATGACCCCAAGCAACTCAGACAAACTTGATAGTCTTATTCTTGAGGATCTTCTCTCTCCGGTCCAATATAGACACGGGCCGCTCCTCATACGAAAGGTTGGTACCAACAACCAATTCTGAATGATCCAGGACGTGGCTCGGGTCTGGGATATACCGTCGTAATTGGGATACATGGAACACGTCATGCACCTCGCTTAGCGACGGCGAAAGAGCAATACGATATGACACATCTCCTACTCGCTCCAGAATGTCAAACGGTCCTATATACCTAGGACTAAGCTTTTCCCGTACGCCGAAATGAATGACGCCACGGTTAGGCAAAATCCTCAGGAATACATGATCGCCGACCGAAAACTCTAGAGGGCACCGATGAGAATCGGCCCAATGGCGCTGACGATCTTGGGCAACTCGAAGATGATCCCTGACTCTTCTGATTACTTCAACTGTTTGAGCAATCATTTCTGGATCGAGCATCTGCCTCTCCCCGATATCATCCCAGGCTAACGGGGATCTGCACTTCCTTCCATACAGTGCCTCAAACGGTGCCATCTGGATACTGGCCTAGAAACTGTTGTTGTACGAGAACTCCATCTAGTGCAGGTAATCTTCCTATGAACCACCAAAGTCAAGGGTACAAGATCTCAATATATCTTCAAGAGTCTGGATCGTGCGTTCCGACTGGCCATCTGTTTGCGGATGATATGCTGAACTAAACTGGAGATGAGTCCCCAAACTCTCCTGCAGGCTACGTCAAAAGTGCGACGTGAATCTTGAATCTCGGTCCGAGGTGATAATGACTGGAACACCGTGTAACCTGACAATCTGCCTGAGGTACATCTCTGCTAACTGAGCTGTCGACTGACCAACTCTGAATGGGAGAAAGTGAGCCACCTTTGTGAGCCGATCAACTATAACCCAGATAGAATCTCTACCAGCTGGGGATCTTGGTAATGCAGTCACAAAATCCATGGTCACATGCTCCCACTTCTATTCTGGAATCGGCAAGGGCTGAAGAAGTCCAGCCGGTCTCTGATGTTCAGCTTTAACTTGTTGGCAAACCAAATATCGAGAGACAAACCGAGCTATCTCCCGCTTCATGCCATTCCACCAAAAGTGTTGACGGATATCGCGGTACATCTTCGTACTACCAGGATGGATGGAATACTGAGAACTGTGCGCTTCCGACATGATCTCCTGTCTGATATCTCCACTGGGTACACAAAGATGCATACCATGTCGAAGTGTACCATCCTCATGAATGCATAACTCTGGTCTTCGTCCTGCCTCGTACTCTATTCTGAGTCGCTTAAGCTTGGAATCTGTTGATTGCGCCATCCGGATCCTCTCGACTATAGTAGACTGAACTTGCATATTGGCCATCAATGCTACACTGGAAGGGAGAACAACTTCAATACCCATTTTCTGAAAATCTGCTAACAGTTCTGGCTGCGCTGTTAGAAAATAAACTCCGGCTCTCCTGCTCAATGCATCTGCAACAACGTTGGCCTTCCCAGGATGATACTGCAGGTTGACATCATAATCCACAAGAAGCTCCAGCCACCTCCTCTGACGCATGTTAAGATCCTTCTGGGTGAAAACATACTTCAGGCTCTTATGGTCGGTGAAAATCTCCACCCTATCTCCGTACAAGTAGTGCCTCCACAACTTAAGTGCAAATACTACTACTGCCAGCTCCAAGTCATGGGTTAGGTAATTCCTCTCATGATCACGAAATTGCCGTGACGCATAAGCTATTACCTTCCTATGCTGCATCAGAACACATCCTAAACCTCTGCCCGAAGCATCACAATACACTGAGAATCCTCCGGTTCCATCTGGAAGCGCGAGAATGGGAGCCGTCATCAAGCCTCGCTTCAACTTCTCAAAAGAATCCTGACACTCTGCTGTCCAAGCAAATAGCACCTTCTTGCGGGTCAACTGGGTCAATGGAGCTGAAGTCCGAGCAAAATCTGAAATAAACCGCCGGTAGTAGCCGGCCAATCCAAGAAAACTGCAAATTTTTGCAACTGTGCTGGGCACTAGCCATGACTCAATGGCTACAATCTTCTGGGAATCTACTTCTACTCCTCCTCTGGTGATGATGTGACCCAAGTACGAAATGCGATCGAGCCAGAACTCGCATTTACTGAACTTGGCATATAACTGGTGCTCCCTAAGAGTCTGAAGAACCACACGGAGATGCTGCTCATGCTCCTCCTCGCTCCTGCTATAGACCAGGATGTTATCCAAGAACACAATCACAAACTGATCCAAGTAAGGCATGAAGATGCGATTCATGAGATCCATGAATACAGCCGGCTCATTGGTCGCTCCAAAGGGCATAACAAGGAACTCCCAATGCCCATACCTCAATCTGAAAGCTGTCTTCGGAATGTCCTGCTCTCTGACCCTGATCTGGTGATATCCTGAGCTCAAGTCGATCTTCGAGAATACTGATGCCCCCTTGAGTTGATCAAACAAGTCATCTATCCTTGGGAGAGGATATTTGTTCTTGATTGTCACTGAGTTCAAGGTACGATAATCAACACATAATCTGGACGTACCATCCTTCTTTTTTACAAGAAGCATCGGGGCTCCCCAAGGCGATCCACTAGCACGAATGAATCCCTTGGTTCGAAGTTCTTCAATCATCTTGTACAAGATCTCCAATTCTGACGACGCCATCCTGTAGACTCTCTCTGACACTGGGGCTGTCCCGGGAATCAAGTCGATGGTGAACTCGATCTTCCGCTCTGGCGGCATACCTGAAAGCTCTTCGGGGAAAACATCTGGAAACTCTTCGACTATCCGGGGCAACTGCACTGCTGCTACCGCCATCCGCAATACTGGAGGAGAAGGCTCAACTGCGCCTCTGGAAAATAAAAACTCTTGCTCTCCTGGAATGCTAAAAACAACCCTACCAACATGGCAGTCTATTCTAGCATACTGGTTCCTCAACCAATCCATCCCTAAGACCACATCATAATCGGCCATCGGGAATTCTATCAATCTAGCGGGAAATTCCTTACCGATAACTACGATCCGATAAGAGGAAAACACTCTATCGACTCCCACAAGTCCGTTACCAGTAAGTATATTGAGCCTTACTGATAATGACTCGGGCTCCAATCCTATCCGTATCGCGAATCGTGCAGATATAAAAGAATGTGATGCACCAGAATCAAATAAAGCTAAAGCTGGAAAGGAGTTGACGAGAATAGTACCTGCCACTACCTCTCCTGGGGCTAATCCTTCCTCTGCGGTCATCACCATAGCCTGACCGTGCCCTCGGGGTGCTGGTCCCCTCTGCTGAAATCCTTGCTGCCTATTCTGACTCTGGGCTTGGGCTTGTGCATACTGCTGGGGGTTCTGCTGCTGGAATACTTGGGTCTGAGGCGGCAAGGGCCTCGGCAATGAATACGGCTGCTGCTGCTGGACCGGTGCTGGTCCTCTCACCGAAGAGCTAGAAAGGTTGGACGATGATGAACCACCCCTATTCGGGCAGGATCCAACCCTATGGTCTGGTGCTCCACAAGCCAGGCACAATCCCTGCGCCCTGCGATATTCTGCCACCACATGGCCTGGCTTCCCATAATGAGAATATCCCACGGCGGAAGACTGCTTCTGCTTCTGCTGCTGCTGCTGAGGGTACATCGTGGTAAAATGCTGGACCGACGTTACTGAGGCCGCTCGCCTCGGAGCTCCAATAGTCAAGGCCCTGGCTGTCGGGGCTGGGGCTGAAGACTGATTCATCTGGCCGTGAGATCTCTTCCAACCTCCGGCCCTATCCACAATCCTCTAGGAGGTATACTCATGCCTCCTAGCTGCTCTCAAGACTGCATCAAGAGTCTGATGCTCAAACTGCTCGAATGCCAACAAGATCTCCAGGTGAAGTCCCTGCTGGAACCGCTGGGCTCTATCATACTCGGTTGCCACCAAGGTGGGAGAAAACCGACTAAGTCTGGAAAACTCGGCCGCATATCCATCTACCGTCCTGCCTCCTTGCTTCAGATTGGTGAACCTCGTCTGTAGGTCGTACCGAGCTACCGCATCAAAATACATGGTCTGGAATCTTTCTCTGAATACTCCCCAAGCAATAGGGGCCACTAATCCGACGGCCTGCGATGCCCACCAGCTACGGGCAAGATCCAATAACTGTAAGCGCACCACGGCTACCTTCTCATTCTCTGGAGTCCTGGCTGCTTCAAGAATTACCTCAGTATCCTGAAGCCATGCATCCGCTGCGATAGCATCTTCACTACCGTCGAAGAACGAAGGGCTTAAGCGCTTGAAGCTGTTGGCCGCGCTGTTACCCTGATGACCTCCTCTGGTCAAAGCATCTGTCACTGCCTGGTACAAGGCATCTCCACGACGATCTTGAAAAGCTATCAAGGTCCTGACGAGTCCTACTAATGTACCATTATCAGGTTTTACAGGTTGAACTGGCTGAACTGGTGGCTCTTCTCCAATAGGCTCGACTCTGGAGGCTACTCCGGAGTGCTGGGCTTGATCTCCGGGTTGGTGCTGATCCGCGGGAAGTGTTTCGCCTTACTGACCGGCAGGTCCAGGAACAATGCCGCTGAAGAAGACGACATGGGGAACAATAAGGAAGGACCAGGACAGATCAACGATACAAGCATATGATCAGGACAAGAATCTAGGGATTCAGAAGATACGAGCAGAGATCAAGGGCGAATACTGATTGAGACATCTATTCGGTAAACCCTCACATATCTTGATTTACAAGACCTGCATGGGCCACCACTTAAACCATGTCACGCCCCAGAACCAGAATACTGGAGAGCGGGGACAGACATAGCCAGCTATGTATATGAAATGGAATCTATCTCGCTATACAGTCACGGCAGTCTAGATACATGAGGGTTTAACTACAAGCCAGCAGTCTCTTAAGGTCATGAACAAGCCTATTGTCTCAATCACAAGCAAGTAAGTAAAAGTTACAAGATGTATGATCATTAAATATACAATAATAAGACGTCCCAAATATTACATATTCAGCTGATCATGAAGCTAGTCGTTACGAAATGTTAGGACTAGCAAGAGTTTAGTCATACATGATCAACCATAGGATCTGTTAATCATGTTACAGCCCGTAGGCAGACAGTAAGTAAATTGCAATCGAGCTAAACAGGTGCTCGTCGGCTAAACGCCTCAAAAGAATATTTTTACAATAGAGTGGGAGATCAAGAATAAACCCACTCGTTGCCAGGGTTCCGTCTAGTGGCCACCATCTGGCTGGAAGTTCGGTAGATCCTCTGGAGCTGCTCCAAAATCTGGCCATACAAAACCAGCTGGGTCAGACCCCAGAAAGAGCAAGTGCCACAAAGAAAGCTTCACTTAGGTACTAAAACCAGCAATCAGCACAAGAGTATAAATAAAGTAAGAACTGGAAATAAGGAAAATACATCAGGATGATATACGACGAGATAACCATGGAACTATTCAGATAACCAGGTTACAACCCGTAAACCAAACAAGGACCGGGGTTGTAACCCTTCGTCTGAACAAAACTTGGAATTCTCACCATTTATCGGTAAAATAAATACAAGCATTCTGGTCATGCAGTAATCAGGATCAGGGCAAGACTAGACTGGTTAGATTCCATCCAATCATTTCACGGCCAAGCAAGAATTACGGCTTGATACTTTAACTAACTAGGGTTGTCACAAGCCTAATTACTAACAAGATGCAGTGAGATTATTCCACAGCCACAAGCCCTGCAGACCATCCAGGTTACCCGGGTTGAAAGATTAGAGTTGAATTCAGGTGGGTACATCGTCCAGGAAACGAATGTACCCTTAGGTAGCTTGAAGGGTGCAACACATGACAGTGTGCTGGAAATGTGCCCTACTCGACGGCAGGCTAAAGATCCCAAGACGTGTCCAGGTAACGGGATTGTCTGTAGCTGGAAGATCTTTTTATGACTAGTGTATTAATCTAGTTATTAGTCCTTAGTTCATTTCAATAGGTACTCCTGACCGTGGTACTCAGGAGTCCCTCCCTAGACCTGATGCAAGACAAGACTGGTTTATTTGTACAAGCACAATCGTCCACGGTGTCCAGGTTAATTATACAGGTCATGTCATGTCATGGAGCCGTCGCAACAACTTATCAAAAAAATTATGTCAGGTTTTCATGTCCAGTTTACTCGTCAGGAGTGCGCCGCGACGGCCACTATCAGGTCATGTCAGGTTAGTCATGTCAGGAGTGCACCACTACGGGTCACTGCCATGTCAGGCTCAATTATCATGTCCAAACATATCAAGTAAATTCGTGATTATCAAGTTCATGACAAAAGGCGTAAGGATATACAATGGACGTAAAATATCTAATAAAAATATCAATACACAGGGCTATAGGAGAGCCATGCGGCTAAGGCATATGCGGCCAGGAATGATCTCATACGGCTGGAAGAGAACAGCCCATGAGGCTGAATAGGGTCAGGCGCATGCGGCTAAAAGGGGAAGGGCTTATGCGGTCAAGGGGTATCAGTCATATGCGGCTCGGATATCCACTCAGTCATGCGGCTGAGAAAGACAAGACATATACGGCCAGGAGGATAGGGAACTCATGCGGCTGGCGAGGGATGGGTCCATGCGGCTGGCTGACCAATCAAGTACATGCGGCCGGGGAGGAGCACCCATACGGCTGCGGGGAGCAATGACTATGCGGTCAAGGGAAGTAAACCCATACGGCTGGAAGACTGCGGTCTATGCGGCTCGCGAGCGTTGAGTTCATGCGGCTGCGGGGTCGCTGGAAATCCATGCAGCCAGGAAGGACTGGGCCTCAGTCATGCGGTTAAGTAAGAAGGACTTTATACGGCTAGAAGGAATACCCGCCGCATGAACTTGTCATACGGTCAAGTCAAGGCAATAGTGCATGCAGTTGGAACTGACTTGCCGTATGAATGTTCATGCAGTCAAGTGCTACCATGCGGCTCGGGACTGTGCTTCTTCTCTAAATTTCCGAGAAGAAGTACACCATAAGCCATGGCTTCCAAGTTACATAACTCTATCATCCGGAGCCCAAATCCGAACTTCCATAGGTCAAAATGGGGTAGAACGAAATTTTCTACAACATGGAACCATCAAAACTCGGAAATAACAAGATTAAGTAGATCAAAACCCAAAAAATCCAAAAATAATGTAAATATAGACCTACAAGGATCTAGCCATGGAAAGTGAAAATGCCAAGTTCTAAAGTAAGTTAAAATGCTGTAAAGAAGAGAATGGAGCAATAAAATTGGAGTTCCTCCATGAAGTAAGTTGCACTTGCCTAGACCTCACTCTCTTGGTAGGTGAAGAATTAATGGAGGAAAGTAGAAGAGTAATGAAGAGAGAGAAGAAAGTGGGGTTAATAAATGGTAGTGATGGTGGTAGGTAGGGGGTTCACCCTTGGTTCATAATGAACCAATAGCAATCCCAAACCGAACCAAGCCAACCCGAACCAAGAATAACCAAGCCAAACCAAACCAAGGAGATATGCAAATACAAGATAAAATACGTATACGTATTCCAAATACGTAATACGAACAACAGGCATTACAGACGTCAGCTCTTTCATGTACTGAGCTTCATACTGTCCCTCCCTTACCTTCTCTTAGCTTTATAGAGGAGCTAAGAGAAGGTAAGCCGGGCTTCAAGATTTGAATTTGCGTTTGGTTTTATCCATAGCCGTTTAGAATCTAGGATTTAAAAACATTTCGTTTGCACTCTAGTCCCTCTTCTTTGGAATTTTAAAAAGAACCCCCTCCTTACCTTTTTTATTTATAAAAGAGTAATAATAATTGTAGAAGCATGGAAAATAATAAAGAAAGATCCATGCGGCCAGGAAACCCCATGCGGCTCAGAAAGCCCATGCGGCTCAGAGATTCATGCGGCACAAGGGACTATGCGACTCTGTGATCTCCATACGGCTCAAAGAAAAGTGCCACGTAGCATACAAACAACTCTTCCCTTGCTGTATTAATTGTCTTAACGGCTGACACCTCTGACAAGACGACAGCCCTGACACAAAGATATAATTATGACTTTGTCATAATGACAGATTTCTAGGGAAATGAAGGAGATCTCTGACACAATCCCCCAAGATCCAGAAAATGCCACGCAGCCTAGACACGTGGACAGTCATATACGGCTCGAGCGGAGACTCCCCATGCGGCTCAGGCCGAAGTTGTCCTATGCGGCCCGGATCGAAACAGCCCTATGCGGCTCAAGAGGACCATCTCCATGCGGCTCAAGAAGAGGGCCTCCCCATGCGGCTCGCAAGGATCATCTCCATGCGCCTCACTACCCATTATGTGGTCCAGATTATCATGTGGTTCGAAGATTCGGGGGGCCACTCCCCAAGCAGCCCTGACACGTGGCCAGTCTTATGCGACTCAATCCCCATGTGGCTCAGATCCCCTCAGTGACTCCCAGGACACGTGTCATAAAGCCAATCAATTTTTCAGATTTATTGCAATCAAAGATTGGATCAAATCCCAATAATCTGGAACACGTGGCAGGAGAATGAATTAAACTTATTCATTCAGATTTGCAGACATCAGCAGATCATCATAAGGGAGATTTATTCCAATCAGCATTAAATACTGAGAGGATTTGGCACAATCTACATTAATGGCCCAGATTCATCACACCCAAGACTAATGGCCCAGATTGATCAATTAGCAGGACGCCGCCACTTCAAAGAATAATCATTGCAAACACTACTGATTGCATTCCCTTCTTATAAATAGCAAGGTGCTATTCCCTTGCAAGAGAGGACCCTTTTTTCGAGATCAGAGATCACCAGAATACTTAGAGAGAAAGAGCAGAGAGAGACAAAGAGAGTATTTCTTCAACGCCAAGCAATCTTCTGGAGCCAAGGCTGCATACCGATCGTCCATGGAGTAAGGCAGAGCGGCCGTCGCTTTCCCGAGCCTCTATTGTCCCCCCCAGAATCTAAAATAAACAATTGTACTTAGATTGCTGTACCTAGGTTTTCGTCCCTAGGCTTTCTTTGTACAAGCGAGTTTGTAACGTGAAGTAAAAGTCCAGTCCTCCGATAATTATTCTGTTCTTTTATATTTCATGGCAAACACGATGGCGACTCTGCTGGGGACAAACTTTTCCACGGCTGAGGAGTTGGTGACGTAATCGAATGCAGCCAAACTTGGTTCCACGCAACAGAAGATGGTCGTCCGCTTCGACCAACAGGCGTTTGAAGAAATGCTCTCTGAAGGAAGCGCTGGCCCGGTCCAGAAGCAAACCCGCACAAAGAAAGCTCGCTGTGAATGGAGGCCAAAATCATTTGCTCCTCCACAAGCTCTGGATGGGGTACTATCGGCTACCCAAGACGGCGAAGGCGACTCTCATATGGCTCCACTTTGAGCCGTAGAGAACTCTGCTGTCCCCAAGTCCGGCAGAGGAAAACACTACGATGCTGGACTTGCAGGGACAAAGATTGATTCTACACGCCCCAAGAAGAAGCCGAACACTCATGTGGCCAAGTCTGCCAACCACATACAGGATGCTCATGCGGTTGAGTCTGCCAGCCGCATGAAGGAGGTCTATGCGGCCAGATCATCCAGCCGCATGAAGAAAACTCATGCGGCCGAAGCTCCCAGCCGCATGAAGAAAACCTATGCAGCTACACCTACCAGCCGCATGAAGGTTATTGATGACAGCCGCATGATGCCTACTCCACGTGGCTCTGTCTTCGACCGCCTCTTCTATGGTCCTGATCTCTTGTGCTCTCAAGAAGACATGTCTGATTCTCTCCAGCACCACTTAGACTCTTCCTACTATGTGCCCTCATGCGCTAGAGTGAAGAAGTCTAGGACAGCACGAGCTTGGCAAGCTCGGTCCGCTGATCCAACCTCTGACCATCCGAGCGTCCCATATACTGTTATACGGGCCTCTGATAGGAAGTTGTACAGAACCACTCAAGTCCAGCCCCCGGCGGCAAACAGACAGAGAGGTTCCCAAAAGTCTCCCAAAATCCAGGGAACAAACATGGTCGATCCAGACCCGTCTGACTTACGTGAGGCCATCCTCCACAAACGCAAGGAAAGAGAAGGTGCCCCGGGGTGCAAAGAGTCCTCCCACGGACGTCACTGCCCCCAAGTCATCGTCAACTGCTGTTGCAGCAACGCAACAGTACAAAAGGACCGACGGTCTGTCTTCTAAAGACTGTAACAATCAAGCTCAGAAGACGAGGAGCCTCCCGTCGTCTCCTACAACTCTGCTCAGAAAGTCCCCGTCGATGGAAAAGGAAAGAAGACGAATGTTCCTAGCCCAAGGATTTCAACCACTATGACTAAGAGACTCTCGTCTAAGCGGGTGCACACCACCGAAGTTTTCCAAGGTACCCGTTCTAAGACGAAGTCTGCTACAATGGGAGATTCATCATCTGCACCGCTGGGGGTTGCTGGGGCAGGGGGTAGCACTCCTCCGAACCTCCACGACAATCCGATGTTCCAAGAAGATGAGCCGGGGGAAACAACTCTCCCATCAGATACAACAAACCTCGACGTCCCCGAGGACATCCACAACTCCCAAGACGAGGTGAACTCGGAGATTGGGGGTACTGTTCCTTCCGAGGCCGAACCAGAGGAGAACATTCCCATATATTCTGATGACTTCTCACTACAGGGGTATAATTCGGAGGGCGCTTCCTCTACCGCTCCGTCCATCTCTCCTCACGTAAGGACGGTATTCACGACGGACAGTAACCAAGGTGGTTCCAGTGATCGCCAACGTATCGACACTCTGGAGGCCATACTGCTTGCCTTGGTCAAGTCTGTAGACGAGATCAAAGCGGCTATTCCAACTCTGCAGGGAGGAACGCCTGGCCATACAAGTGTGGGTCCCGCGATCAATGCAGACTCGAATTCAGCAGCACCGAACCCGGACAACAATCCTCCTGAAGGAACGGCCCCCACCGCCGTGGATGAAGCTCGTGAAGCGAGAAGAGAGGTCCAGGAGCTCCGAGCCATGTTTTACGCTCGAGAAAATTCTCAAGACCTCAGAATACGGCAACCATACCCTGCTGCCTGGAGGGATGTTCCATTCCCACCAAGATATAAACCGTTCAATATCAATCCTTATGATGGCAAAACCTCAGCCAGTCGGTATATCACTTACTTCGAGGTCACCACCGACCATCTGCCCCATAATGATGCCATCTTCACACGATTATTCATCAGGGCATTGGAAGGAGTCGCCTTCGACTGGTATCGTAACCTGCCAGACAACTACATCTAATCCTTCGCCGGCTTCAAGCACATGTTCTTGGAAAGATTCTATGAAGTAGGGCATGACATCACAATGTCCACCCTCATGGACGTCGTCGAAGGGGAGAAAAAGCTGACAAGGAACTACATTGAGCGGTTTTGCCAAACCGTAATGAAGCTGCCGTCTGGAAATCCGGATTCCTCCCTGATTGAAATTTTCCAAAAGAGATTGCTTCCAACAATCAGTCTCTGGATGGGCGAAAGTCAATTCAAGGACTGGATGACGTTTATCATCAGTGCCACACGCGCCGAAGAACGATTGAAGAAGGCTCGCCAATTGGGATTGCACATATCGGACGAAGAGAACAAGGGCAAGCGTCCTAACACCAACAACGACAATGGGAGTAGCCCATCCAACAGTCGGGATAGCAGGGGTAAGCAGGCTATGGTTGCCGATACATCACAGAAACCTGAGCCAAAGCCGACAGACAAATAATGGCCGCAAATCACATACTCCTTCGAAGACGGTCACGTCAAGCCCATCATGGTCATGCTCATACAAGGAGACAGAATTTAGCTTCCTCCACCAGGACGGGAACCTCGGCCGACAGACATAGAGAATCCAAAGTACTGCCATTACCACCGCTACATCTACCATGCCACACACGACTGCTACCAACTGAAACGGTACATCCAAAATCTTATTGATTCGACCGCTCTGGCCATC
Source organism: Iris pallida (assembly GCA_029216955.1). Lineage (NCBI taxonomy): Eukaryota > Viridiplantae > Streptophyta > Magnoliopsida > Asparagales > Iridaceae > Iris > Iris pallida. The sequence goes on from JANAVB010033814.1 coordinate 9,731,888, forward strand.
GATTTCGAAGAGGTAACTGTGGCAGCCAATATGGTGTCAGTACAATTTGGCAGCTTTCCTCCAATCGAAGCTTAAGACGGTGTAGTACCCATCCCTCTGGCGACAAGGGAGATTGCTAATCTTCCACCTCCTCGGGATCAGGCTGCTGGTGTAGTCCCTCTCACCACATCACGAGGAGAGGTCATGTGGGTCCATCTAGATTTAGTATCAGAAGTGACTCAGCCCACACCATCTTCCATTCGCAAGAAGAAGAGTAGAAAAGCCAGATCCTGCCATACAGTCTCGGCAAATATCGAAGAAGCTATAGCCGTCGTCACTAGGTCTGCGGTACCATCCCAACCGGTGGCCGATAACTCGACTGAAGATCATCAGCCCGCTACAACAGACGCTCCGGGACCGGCTCAGCCTCCGACGACCGACAAGCCTTGGCCGAAGGAGACTCACTTTGACAAAACCCTCCGAAAAGAGGCACCGCAGGGGCTGGAGAAGCCCTACAAGTTCGACATCTTGGCACAATTGGCCAACACACCGGCCAAGTTATCCTTATACGAGCTTCTGAGACTCTCAAAGGATGTTCGCACGGCTTTGAGCGATGCACTCCAAAATGCCGACGCCTATCTGGCTCAAGTCAACCTCTCGGAAGAAAGCCCGCCTGCAGATCTCCAAGACAACGCTTGCACGGGAGCGATGCCCAACATTGTCTTCACTCCATAGGATATGCTCATCAAAACCAACCTGCACGATCGCCCATTATACTACACTGGATACATCAACGACGTAAAGGTGGATCGGATGCACATTGATCCTCGCTCTTCCATAAGCATTATCCCGAAGGGCCTGTTACATCATCTCCGCATCCCAATGCATCGCCTGACGCCTACAAGCACCGCCATCAACGGTTTCAATTCGGGCAGGAGCTACCCAATTGGAAAGATTCGTCTGAAGTGTCAGATTGGCGATCTCCAATCAGAAGTCACCTGCTACGTCATAGATACAGACACTTCTCACAACATCCTCTTGGGGTGCCCTTGGATACACGATTATATGATCGTGCCTTCCACGCTGTACCAGTGCTTCAAATATGTCGACAAACACGGTTTCGTGAGGACATAATTTGCTGATATCGATCCCTTCAAAGGGGTCGAATCCTACTACTCAGACTCTTGCCTGTACGAAAAGTCGAAGAAGCACCTTGATGAAGAGGATGTGCAAGCTCGTACCGAGACAGCCACAGGATCAGAAGAACCTCTGACGATCCACCTCCAAGCTCGCAAACCTGGCAAGTTCGCACCCCTTACAACCACTCTGCATAAGGACGCAATCAGTCTCTCGGCACAAGAAGAGCAGATGATAATCCGGCTGCCAAGGTCTGGCCAAGTGCCAAGACCCACAACGGAGCCACTGACAATCAGGCTGCCGAGAGTCGGCCAGCCGCAAACGGGGAAGCTCAATCCCTCCGACAAGCCAATGACGATACGTCTTCCCAAGAAGAGTCGTCACCCCGATGCAAGGTCTGGGACTTCTAGCGAACCAACCACTCCCCGCTCAGCATCAAGTACCAAGCTGGGGGTCGCTAGTCTGCCAACAAGTCAACGCTTTGCTCCACCAGCTGAACCTCTGACGATCAAGCTGCCCAGGTCGTCCTCCCAGTCTTCGTTTACATAGGGGGTAGCCGAAGAGGAACCGGAGCTAGCCAAGTATGTGGATGCCCACACTGATGTTCCCTCTGCAGATGATGTAATCTCCCTAGAAAAGATACCTTACTTCATCAATAAAGGGCTATCTTTGAACTACCTCGAGCTCAATAAGCTATGTACAATGTATGCTATAGAACACGGTATAGGTACTCACCTACACACACATGTGACAAATGTGTACACCGTAATCCAGCTTACTCTAGTGGAAGACGCTTACCGCATAATCGAGGGAGGGGATCATCCAATCATCTTCGGCCGGAAGGACGATCCGCAGCCCTTTACCGTAGAAAAAGTCGACCTTGAATCAGATGCCGGAAGACTGCCCCTGTATCTTTATAGCCCCCAATCTAAATATCTCATGCAAAAACATGGGTACGATCTGGAGACTACGCCAGGCTTGAACTATGGCACCGGGCGACGATTACTTTTGAAGCCACCAGTCCCGGCTGGCAAGCCACGGGACTACTATAGCAAAACTCGATGTGGATTAGGGTATGTAACACCCACGACGACCCCTGAGAGTTCAGACGAAGAGTGTGACTGGCAGTCACATTCAACCGGGTCACCAACTTCTGACTCGGATACCAGTATCGGAGACATATTCAGACAAGTCCTGTCAGTCAACATGGCATTCACCGACGTTTATAAAGAAGATGAAGACATTCCTGAAATCCTCGAGCTAGAGCCGTGGGCCCAACAGTTAGATGCACAATAGAAAAAGAGGTTTGAACTGAGAGAACCCCCTACTGAAGATAAGGTTATACAAGTGGATCTTGGTAGCGAATCTTCTCAAAAACCAATCTTCGTCAGTATAAGCCTAACAGACGAAGAGCGAGAATCGCTGCTGGAACTTGTCAAAGAATATATTGATGTGTTCGCGTGGAGCTATGAAGACATGCCGGGGTTAGATCCCGATATTGCTCTCCACAAACTCAATATTCGGCCAGATGTAAAGCCGGTCAAGCAACAATAGCGACGCTTTCGCCCAGACATCATAGATACGATAGAAGCCGAAGTCAACAAACTAATAGCCAGCGGCTTCATTCGTGAAGAGCAACACCCGGATTGGGTCGCCAACATAGTACCCGTCCTCAAGAGGAACGGGAAGATCCGAATTTGCATCGACTTCCGCAATCTGAATGAGGCATGTCCAAAAGATGAATTCTCCCTCCCTATCACAGACATCATGATTGACAACACCTGCGGCTTCGAACGTATGTTATTCATGGATGGCTTCTCGGGGTACAACCAAATCAAGATGTCTCCTGACGACGAGAAGCATACATCATTTCGAACGCCGATTGGCACGTACTGCTACACGGTCATGCCTTTCGGTTTAAAGAATGCTGGCGCCACATACCAAAGAGCCATGAGTATCATCTTCAGAGACCACTTGCGTAAGACTGTGGAGTGTTATGTTGATGATATCGCCGTCAAGAGTCTCTATAAGGGAGACCATCTGCAGGATCTGAGAACGGTATTCAATCTGATGTGAGCGCACAATTTGAAAATGAACCCTACGAAGTCCTTCCTAGGCATATCCAGCGGGAAGTTCTTGGGTTTTATCATCACGGCCCAGGGTATTCATGTAGACCCTGAGAAGACAAAGGCAATTATGGAGATGGGCCCCCCGAGAAATCTCCGCGAACTCAGAGGCCTCCAAGGGAGACTAGCTTACATCAGGAGGTTCATTTCTAACCTCTCCGGGCGATGTCGACCATTCATCCATCTCATGAAGAAAGGCGTCTCATTCGTATGGGACGAAGAATGCCAACGTGCCTTCGACAGCCTCAAAGAATATTTGTCGAACTCTCCAGTCCTGGTGGCTCCGGTTGCTGGAAAACCATTCCTGCTCTACGTACGAGCAATGGAACATTCCTTCGGAGCTCTGCTGGCACAAAATAATGATGTATGCCATGAACAAGCTATATATTATCTCAGTCGAATGATGGTTGGGCCAGAGCACCGATACACCGCTGTGGAGAAGGAATGTCTCGCCCTAGTGTTCGTCATTCAGAAGACGCAGCACTATGTTACTGGACAAACCATACATGTGATATCACGAGTCAACCCTCTCAGGGTCCTCATGACTAAACCAGGGGCACTCAGCTCCCGTCTCGCTACATGGGCAATATTGCTGTCCCCCTATCGTATGATCTTCGTCCCGCAAAAGGCTGTTAAGGGTCAAGCTCTAGCAGACTTTTTAGCAGCCCACCCAGGCTCGGAGACATCCAAAATATATGAAGAGATCCCAGATGAGGTCGCCGACTCGCATACAACCTCTCACGATGATATATGGCGGATGTTCTTCGACGGTACTTCGAGAACTGGACCCAAGGGCAACATCGTCGTCGGAGTCGGGGTGGTGCTGGTTTCTCCTTTCGGATTGGTAATCAATCGTGCTTACTCTCTCACAGAACCCTGCTCTAACAATGTAGCCGAGTACAACGCTTTGGTCATTGGCCTCCAATTTGCAAGAGAGCTGGGGGTAGAATATCTTGAAGCATACGACGATTCTCAGTTAATCGTCAATTAGATTCGGGGCTCATACGAGGTTCGCCATGAAGACATGATCCCCTATTACCAAATAGCGATCAACATCATCTCATCGTTCGAGGGGTTCTTCATCGAACATGTTCCCAGACTTCGAAATATCGAAGCCGATGCCCTAGCTGGCCTTGCCGCTTTCCTAGCGGTTCCAAACCATACTCATCAGTCGGTCGATGTTATAGGCCACGAACTAGTTTGTCCCAAGAACAACGTTCAAGTCGTGGCGAGTTATTCTGCTCGGACGATCGACGGAGCGCCGGACTGGAGACAACCTTTCATAGACTTCGTAGTCTACGACATCCTGCCCGAGAACCCAAAGGAAGCCACTTCCATCAGAAGGCGTTCTCTCAGATTCTTCTACGATACAGAGACGAAAATGCTGTATCGACGATCTAACGATGGATTATTACTTCGGTGCCTGTCAAACGCAGAAGCCAAAGAAGCCGTACGCGAAGCTCACGACGGTGTCTGTAGAGCCCATCAGCCTGGCCCTAAATTGCAAGACCGTCTTCGCCAAATGGGCTACTACTGTCCCATAATAGTAGCAGATGCGATAGATTATGCAAGGAAGTGCAAGGATTGCTAAGTCCACGCAGACTTCATCCACCAACCATCCGAATTTCTACATCCAACAGTGGCATCCTGGCCATTTGAAGCATAGGGAATAGATATCATAGGTCCGATAGCTCCACCTTCCTCCCGAGGACATTGCTTCACACTCGCGATCACGGATTACTTCTCCAAATGGGCGGAAGCTGTCCCATTTGCAGAAGTGAAGACTTCAAACATGATCAGCTTCCTAAAGCATCACGTCATCTATCGCTTTGGACTGCCCCGAAGGATCATCCACGATAATGGTCTGCAGTTTGTAAGCCACGCCTTCTATCGGTTTTGCGACAAGCACAGAATTCAGATTGTTGCTTCAACGCCATACAATAAGGCAGCAAATGGATTGGCAGAAGCATTCAACAAAACCATCATCAAGTTGCTCAAAAAGTTCGTATCCTCCAACAAACGTGACTGGAATGAGAAGCTTGGTGAATGCCTGTGGGCGTATCGTACCACGGTCCGAATGGCCACAGGGAATACGCCATTCTCCCTGGTGTATGGAAGTGAGGCAGTTCTTCCATTGGAGACTCAGATATCCTCACTCCGCGTCGCCCTTACTTACCAATTGACGATGGATGATAACTACCATCGCCAGCTGCATGAGTTGGAGGCCTTAGATGAAAAGCACCTCTTAGCTCAACAACGGATCGAGCTATACCAAGCATGCATCTCTGGAGCCTTCAACAAGAAGGTTAAAATCAGAACATTCCAAGTGGGCGATCTCGTTCTGGCAGTTCGGAGGCCGATGGTCATGACTCACAAGACCGTCGGCAAGTTCCAGCCGAAGTGGGAAGGCCCATTCATCATTGAGGCTGTATTCTCCAACGTAGCCTACCGCATCGCAAAACAAAACAGAGATTTGCTCATGTTGCCTGTCAACGATAAGTTCCTGAAGAAATATTATGTCTAAACGACATTCTCCCGATCATTGAGTCACGTACCCGCTGGTACCGCTGAACTCACCCTCACAACTTTCTAGATTTTCGAGTCATGTACCCGCTGGTACCTCTGAACTCATACTCACCATTTTCCAGATCATCGAGTCATGTACCCGCTGGTGCTGCTGAACTCACACTTTCATAATATTTCAAATTATCGAGTCATGTACCCGCTGGTGCCTCTGAACTCACATTCCGGTCACTCTTTCAGATAGTAAGTCATGTATGATCATACCTCTGAACTTTCTTTCTGGAAGAGATCCTCCCTCATGATCCACTACCCGCACTCCCAGTGCACAAAAAGGGTAATCGATCCACAAACCTCCAAAATGGCCATGTCCTCATTACCTCTGAGTCGTTTCACTTCCGCCAAAAACAAATTGCCCCTTACATAGAACTTCCATGTCCTTATTACCTCTGATTCATTCTATGTACCCTCCTTCATTGAGCCCACTCCTGCCATGTCCTCATTACCTCTGAGTAGGAAGGCCCCGTCAGAGAAACCCTCATGCTCACCATGTCCTCAGTACCTCTGAGTAAGTATGTTGGTTCCTTTGTAACCTGTTGCCCGTATCCAAAACCAGGGTACGTTAGGGGCAATAGGTCCACGCAAAATATCCCAATAAGATGACTATTACAAAGCAAAAGAGTAAAGCAAATATATTCCATTCATTCAGAAATCGGTTACATCCACACGACTACAAGCAAGTCAAAAAAGTTCTTCATGCAGACAAGAAGAAAAGCAAAATAAAAACAAAGACTACAGACAAAAGATAGACATCTACGAGAAACCCCTAAAACCCTAGTTGCAGAAGCGTGTATACCATTCCCTCAACTACCTTACATATGAAGGATGCAATTGAGAAAGATCCTCGTCCAGAATAGGAGAATCAGAATTCCCAGCGCTACCACCCTCAGCAGTTTCGATATTTGGAAGGATGCCATCCCCCTCAGGCGCCGATTCTTCTTTCATCGCCTCCTCCTTAACAGAGGAAGACCCCTGGTTGATGACAGGAAGCGACGGCTCCTCTGTCACTGCAATCTCAGCATTCGGTGGATATACTACAAGAATCAAAGATGAAAAAAATGAAAACAGTCAGAAGATATCCAGAAATATTCATACGGCTCGTTTAAGACAACTTTCATGCGGCTCGGACATGGGGTATACCCCCATGCGGCTCGGTCATGGGACGTGTATACAGACCATGTAATTTGAAAAGTTTGCATCAAAGGCTTGTGCACGAAGCATACAGCATAGCAGGTTCTGTTAGGGTTTCAAAGTACACAATCTTCTATACAGTCCTTACCTTCGATGGCAACGTGAACGTCAAGACGAACAGGGGGTACGACAGTAGAAGACGAAGTCGATTTCTTACTCTTTGCCACAGCTTTCTTCACAGCCTTGGAAGCCCTAGGTGCCATTGTTGTCTGACGGTCAGAGGAAGAAAACAAGATAGGAATCTGAGTCAAGAAGAGTCTAAGAGAGAAGTCCGTCCAAACACCCTTCTATTTATAGACAAAAAAAGGAGGACCACGGACCGACGCCTCGTATAATGTGATCGACTCTTCGGCTATCGAGACAAACTAGCCAATTAAAGACTAAACTCTTGGGATCCTGCCCCGAAAAGATTTGTACGCATGGCATAATGACGTAGCAAAGAGCTTATGCGGATCAGATGGCCATGCGGCTGAAACAACTCTGCGGCTCGAAATTCCCTGCGGCTAAGCCATCTATGCGGCTGAAACATCCATGCGAACAGAACTTCATATGCGGTCAGAAGAATTTACACACAACCATGCTTCTTATTCAAAGTATTTCAATTTTGCAAATTGAAAACTTTGAAGGGGGTCTTGTAGAAGCATGGAAAATAATAAAGAAAGATCTATGCGGCCAGGAAACCCCATGTGGCTCAGAAAGCCCATGCGGCTCAGAGATTCATACGGCACAAGGGACTATGCGGCTTTGTAAACTCCATGCGGCTCAAAGAGAAGTGCCATATAGCATACAAACAACTCTTCCCTTGCTGCATTAATTGCCTTGACGGCTGACAGCTCTGACAAGACGACAGCCCTGACACAAAGATGTAATTATGACTCTGTCATAATGACAGATTCCTAGGGAAACGAAGGAGATCTCTGACACAATCCCCCAAGATCCAGAAAATGCCATGCAGCCTAGACACGTGGACAGTCATATGCGGCTCGAGCGGAGACTCCCCATACGGCTCAGGTCGAAGTTGTCCTATGCGGCCCGGATCGAAACAGCCCTATGCGGCTCAAGAGGACCATCTCCATGTGGCTCAAGCAGAGGCCTCCCCATGCGGCTCGCAAGGATCATCTCCGTGTGGCTCACTACCCATTATGTAGTCCAGATTATCATGTGGTTCGAAGATTCGGGGGGCCACTCCCCAAGCATCCCTGACATGTGGCCAGTCTTATGCGGCTCAATCCTTATGCGGCTCAATCCCCACGTAGCTCAGATCCCCTCAGTGACTCCCAGGACACGTGTCATAAAGCCAATCAATTTTCCAGATTTACTGCAATCAAAGATTGGGTCAAATCTTAATAATTTGGGACACGTGGCAGGAGAATAAATTAAACTTATTCATTCAGATTCGCAGACATCAGCAGATCATCATAAGGGAGATTTATTCTAATCAGCATTAAATACTGAGAGGATTTAGCACAATCTACATTAATGGCCCAGATTCATCACACCCAAGACTAATGGCCCAGATTGATCAATCAACAGGCCGCCGCCACTTCAAAGAATAATCATTGCAAACCCTAATGATTGCATTCCCTTCTTATAAATAACAAGGTACCATTCCCTTGTAAGAGAGGACCCTTTTTTCGAGATCAGAGATCACCAGAATACTTGGAGAGAAAGAGCAGAGAGATAGAGCAAAGAGAGCATTTCTTCAACGCCAAGCAATCTTCTGGAGCCAAGGCTGTATACCGATCATCCAAGGAGTAAGGCAGAGCGGCCGTCGCTTTCCCGAACCTCTATCGTCACCCTCCAGAATCTAAAATAAATAATTGTACTTAGATTGCTGTACCTAGGCTTTTGTCCCTAGGCTTTCTTTGTATAAGCGAGTTTGTAACGTGAAGTAAAAGTCCAGTCCTCCGATAATTGTTTTGCTCTTTTATATTTCGTAGCAAATAATATATATATATATATATTACATATATATTTGGTTATTTAATTACATATATACATTAATTAATAATACAGCAAAAATATGAGGATTTGGGTCAAGGGCTCACAGCTCCCGGTCCAGCTGGGACTGTGGAAGATACCGGGCCTGATGCCGCTCGTGGCCATGATATTGTTCTTCTTGAACAGCCTGGGCCTGCTCTCAGTTTCCCAGAAGCTAAGACCGATGACTTAGCCCAAGTTGGCGCTGAGCATGCCGAAGGTACGAAATTATAACTCTTTCGTACTCCCTTTTTTTTGGTTACTGATGCATATATTATTTTCTTGCCAGGTTCAGCTTCTTGTCAGGCATCTCTTCCTGGAGCAGAAGAGCCTCATCAGGCATCCTCCCCGACGACTTCCACTGAAGACGACGAGATGGCCCAGGAAGTTGTCAAAGCTTTCTATTCTATGCTGAAAGTAAAGCTTCATGGAGTTCTGAATCGGAATGCTACCTTTGGCCCTATGGTGGCTGTTGCTGAATGCCAAGTGGCGGCCCTTGAGAGCATCACCGGCTATGAAGAGCGGTCTAATGCTCTAAGGAAGATTCTGAATGATCTGGAGGGTCAGGTGGCCAGATTCCGGGATAACAAACAACGGAGCCCAACATCGTTGTTCCGTGTAGAAAACGAGGCTTTGATCGTGGCTCTCGCGGAGAAGGAGGCTACTTTCCAAGAAAGGAAGGATGCCCTTGCTCGAGAAATCAGTGAGTTGGCTGACCATTATGAGCAGTTCAACGCTGCGAGTGAGGCACGTGCCACTTCGAAGAATAAGCTGGCTGCACAGATTACTGAGAAATATAATCACATTGCACAGATCCAAAGTGAGATTTCTCAACTGGAGGCCAGCTTGAGGACATCAACGTCTGAGCAGGAGGACTATTTGGCTCAGGCTGCCATGACCGCCACAACTTTCGACCGCTTAAAAGAACAGCTGGTGAAGTTGGAGGAAGAGCACATGAACCTGATCCCCTTCCTGGATGAAGCTGCTCGTCAAGAAGAGGCGTGCCGCCGAGCTACCGTGAAGTCCGAAGCCGAAATTGCGGCTCTAAGGGATAATATCAATCGATTGTGTATCCCTTAGATTTTTGTTTGTAACTGTTTCTCTTTTAGCCGTCAAGGCTCTTGTATCTTTTTCTCCGTCTTTTGATAGACGTTTAAAGAATAAAGAATATTTTGGCTTTCAAAATTCTTGAATGAAGTTTGTGAAATATCAGAACTAGAGGTAATGTCAACTTAGTAAGGATATTTCTGGTGGATATTCTGCTGGGGAATTTGATGTGGACTTATTATCCATTTTATATTCAGGGTTCTTGAATATAGATAATAAGTTGAAAGAAGCTGCTAATAGAGGTAATATGGACGTAATAGCAGATGATGTTCTATATCTGACCAGAGGTAATATGAACGTGGAAGGATATATAACATTAGGTGGGAGTGGATAATTCAGAGGTAATATGGACGTGATTATCCTTAATGAATGCTTTGCTCAGAGGTTATATGGATATGGGAAAATGTTTCTTAATTATTCCACTGGAGAAATAATTATCGAAAAAATAATTCAGAGGTAATAGGGACGTGACTTGTTTTCGTCAAACCGAGTTTGGGCAGAGTCAAAAACAGAAATGATTCCACTGGAGAATCTTTTTTGAGGACCTATTATCCATGGCGTATTCAAGACTCTTGAAATACGAATAATAGTTAGATAATTTTTCGAATCACATAAACATTGTACTGTACATTTACATGACTAAAAATATGTGAACACTGTTTATAAAAGGTTACACATAATATTTTTTCAAGAATTTGCCGTTGATAGGCATCATGAGCAAGTTACCATCAGGCTTGGTTAGTCGATACGTACCATTAGAATACACTGATTCTATAACGAAAGGACCTTCCCATTTAGGCTGGAATTTTCTTTTTATCTTGTGCGTCATGACCATTGGTCTTCTCACTGCTAAGACTATATAACCAACTTGGAAGATTCTTTCCCTCACCTCTTTATTGAAGGCTCTAGAAAGGCGTGCTTGGTATAGCTCAATGCGCTGCTGAGCTCACAAGCATTTTTTTTCTAGCGCTTCGAGCTCCTAAAGTCGCAGACGGTAGCTTTCTTCGGCAGTCAACTCACTGGCTAAGGCTACTCGAAGAGAAAGAATCTAGATTTCTAGGGTAAGAACTGCTTCGCTCCCATAAACCAGAGAGAATGGCATACTGCTTGTTGGAGTCCGGACCGTTGTACGATAGGCCTAGAGACATTCGTCGAGCTTCTTATTCCAATCGCGCTTGTTTGAAGACACGAACTTATTGAGAGTTTAATGATGGTTTTATTGAAGGCTTCTGCTAACCTATTAGCCACTAGATTGTAGGCAGTAGAGGCATATTCTAGATTCGATTTTTATCGCAAAACCGATAGAATGTATGGCTCGTAAATTATGGACCATTATCATAGATGATCCTGTGAGGTAGGCTGAAGCGATAGATAACATAATATTTGATGAAACTGATCACGTTTGACGTCTTCACTTCGGTGAGCGGTATAGATGCCTCCCATTTGGAGAAGTAATCGGTTATAGCTAGGATAAACCGATGTCCTATGGAAGATGGTAGGCTGATTGGGCCTATGACATCCATACCCCAGGCTTCAAAAGGCTAAGATGTTGCCGTCGGGTATAGAAACTCCGAAGGTTGATGAATGAAGTCAGCATGGAACTGACAAGCCATACACTTCTTTGCATATTCGACAGCATCTGCTATCATCGTAGGACAATCTTGTAATTTGGGGCCTGGTTGATGTGCACCACAAACTCCATCGTGAGACTCCCGGAGTGCATGTTTGGCTTCTGTGTCTGATAAATATCATAACAGTAGCCCATTGTAAGAGCGTCGGTATAGTATTTTGGCAGCTGCATCATAGTAAAATATGAGGGATTGCCTTTGGACATATATTGCTTCTTTTGGGTCCTCAGTGAGGATTCCATAGACAGTGTAGTCTATGAAAGGAAATCTCCAGTCTTTATCATCGATGTTTGTTTTCGTTGTGTAACTGTGATAAATATGCAAGGTATCTTTCACACAGAATCGTTCTCGACCAGACACTGTGATCGACTGCTGAGTATTGGTAGGAACAGTCAGGGAAGCGGCGAGACCGGCTAAAGCATCTGCTTCTATATTATGTAGTCGAGGCACATGCTCGATGAAAAATCCAGCGAAAGTAGAAGCCAATTCGATTGTCGCTTTGTGATATGGGATGAGATCTTTATGACGAACTTCATAATCCCCTCGAACCAAACTAGCTATTAGCTTAGAATCGCCGTAAGCTTCTAGATAGTCAACTCCTAGTTGTTTTGCCAGTTGCAGGCTGATCAATATAGTATTATATTCGGCCACATTATTAGTGCAGGGTTCCACGAGAGAATATGCACGATGTATAACTAGATGGTCGGGTGACACAAGCACGATGCCTACTCCGACCACGATATTTCCTTTAGGTCCTGTTCTTGATGCACCATCAAAGAATATTCGCCAAATGGGGATTTCCTCAGTAGCAGTGTTAGACTCCACTACTTCATCGGGGATTTCGTCGTAGAGCTTGAAAGATTCTGGCACCGGATGAGCTGTTAGAAAATCAACTAACGCTTGGCCTTTTATTGCCTTCTGAGGAACGAACAACATATCAGAGTCAACAGCATTTCCCATGTAGCTAAACGAAAATTAAGAGAACCCGGTTTAGTCATGAGTATTCTGAAAGGATTGACTTTAGATATGATATGGATAGTCTGCCCAGCCACATAGTGGCGTGTCTTGTGGATAGCAAATACCAGTACAAGACATTCCTTTTCCACAGGTGTGTATCTGTGCTCGACACCCACCATTGTGCGGCTGAGGTAGTAGATTGCCTGTTCATGGCCGCCTTCATTCTTCTGAGCTAATAGGGCACCAAGGGAATGGTCCATAGCACGGACGTATAGAAGAAGGGCTTCCCCATTATTGGAGCCACCAATACTGGGGGGCTTGTGAGATACTTCTTGATGTCGTCAAATGCGCGTTGACATTGTTCAGTCTGGACGAAAGATACGCCTTTCTTCATGAGCCGAGTAAACGGTTGACACCTTCCAGAGAAGTTCGAAATGAATCATCTGATGTAGGCTAGCCTTCCTTGAAGTCTGCGTAGCTCTTTGAGATTTCTTGGGGGATGCATATCGAGGATAGCTTTTACTTTCTCCAGGTTAAGATGTATACCCTTTGAAGTGATAACGTAACCAAGAAATATGCCACTGGAGACTCCCAGACAAGACTTGGTTGGATTCATCTTGAGTTGGTATGCACGCATTAGTTCTAACACCATTCTCAAGTCTTGGAGGTGGTTTCCCTTGTGACGACTTTTAACTGCGATATCATCTACGTAACATTCCACTGTTTTGCCCAAATGATCACAAAAAATTATGTTCATAGCTCACTGGTATGTCGTCCCTACATTTTTCAATCCGAAGGGCATCACCGTATAGCAGTATACCCCCAACGGTGTTCGAAAATATGTGTGCTTCTTATCGTCGGGGAACATCTTGATCTGGTTGTAGCCTAAGAACCCATCTATGATGGACATCCGTTCGAAGCTGTAAGCTCGATCGATTGGACATCGTCTGTAATTTGGTCAACTGACACCATGTTGACGGATAAAGTTGCTTTGAACATGTCTTCAATGCTGGAGTCTGAATCCCAGAGGCAAAAATCAGAAGAATGAGAACAATGATCTGCTTTGATGTATGATCTTTCAGGAGTTGTTGGAGCAGTGACATAACCCAAACCAACACCTTTTTGTTGATAATAGTTCTTGGGTTTGCCGGGAGGAGCAAAGTGACGTATTGGCAACCGTCTTCCCCGATCGTAGTTTAGCCCTTGGTCATTTTTTATATAATATCCCATGTTCTGGATGATATTCTTGGCCTGCCAACTATATCAGAAATGTTATATTTTTCCAGAATTATAGTCAGCTTCAGTGTTGTGATTGGGAGAAGTAGATTCTAGAACGAACTTTCTTTCGCTAATTATTCAACCGAAGATGATTAGTTCTTCATCCTTCTTTCTAGCTGGAACGATGAAGTAGTGGATATCTTCTGGCCAGACTTTTTCCCGCAGATGAGGCGTTGTGACCGGCATATAGAGGTGTGGTCCTATGCCGTGTTCTAGAGCGTATATCATATCTACATACTGGTTTACAGATTGGTAGACATCGGAGTAATTCAAAGATAAACCTTTACTTAGAAAATACGCAAGTTCTTCTTCAGGGATAACATCATCCACTGAAGGCACATTATTATGAGTATTGATATACTCATTGAGAGGATCATTGTCTGGAACAGGAGCCACAGACTTGACCAAGTTTGCCACATAGGGTAACTCTTCAAGATTGTGAGGACGGACTTCAACAGGTTCCACCCGAGGCATTTTGCGGAGAGTGATGGTCAATGGTTTGACCTTATCAGGGTTCTTCTTTTTTACTCAGATTATGAGAGGCTTTGGAGTACTTTTTGGAGTAGTACGTCCTTGAACTCGGATAATCAGGGGACCATCACTGGAGGATGAACTCACTTCAGCTTCATCGCCAGCTTCGTTGCCGTCATCCTTGGTGGGCTGAGATTGGTAAAGTACCGAATCTCCATTGTAGGCTTCAATGCCCTTAAAAGGATTGACATCGGCAAACTTCGTCTTCACGACACCATTGCTGTTGACGTACTTGAAGCACTGGTAAAGTGTGAAAGGAACGATCATGTTCTCGTGTATCCACGGACGTCCCAATAAGACGTTGTAGGATACATTGGCGTCGATTACATAACAAGAAACCTCCGTACGGAGATCACCAATCTTGTCCAGCGGGTGGATTCTCCTAGCATTGAAAGCCATGATAGTTGTATTGGTTGTAGATAGCTTGTGCAGAGGGATTTCAAGAATTTGAAGTAAAATTCTAGGAATGATACTGAGGGAGGAGCCTGGATCGATGTGCATCTGATCCACCTTAATCGCCCTGATATACCCTGTATAGTACAGAGGTCTATCATGACGATTATTTTTGAGTAGCATGTCCTCCAGTGAAAAGGTGATATTGGGCACCACTTCCATAGTATTATGACAGTGGGGACAAGAGGCAGGATCTTCGGTGGGGGCTTTGACTTCAGCGAGATAAGAGTCGACATGTAGTAATGCCTCACTTAAGGCCTTCCGTATTTCTTTGGAGAGTCGCAATAGTTCGAACAGAGACAACCTGGCAGGTGTATTGGCTAGTTGTGCCAGTATGTTAAAGTTGTAAGGCCGATCTATGCCTTCGGGAGTTGGCACCTTCAGAGACTTGTCAAGTTGCGTCTCCTTCTGCTTGGCTTTGTCGGTAGTTGAAGGCTTAGACGGACCGACTTCTGAACTTTTGGGGGCAGCAGGAACTTGAGAAGGTACTTCCTCTTTTGTGCAGGGTCATAAGTCCATAGGTAAGCCTTCCCAGATCGCATCTCACCAGATAGAACTTCGTAAATGGGAGAAGACACCATATGACATGATTTATATTTCTTGCCCCTCTTTACTTTGGGAGATACCATCCCCTGTGTTATTTCTTCCACAAGGTCCAGATGGACCCACATGATTTCACCACGTTCAGTCGTGAGTGGTACCAAGATTGAGTTGCGAGCTGGCGGTAGGTTGACGACTTCCATTATTGCCTTAGGGATCGGGACTATGCCATCTGGGACTTCTGTGGGAGGAAAGTCACCAAATTGAAGAGAGATCATGTTAGAAGATACGACCTTGCCTTTAGCTTCGAGGTTGATCACTTGGCTATCAATAAGCTGTTGTATCTTCTTCTTCAGGATAATGCAATCCTTCGTAGAGTGGTACACGTACTGATGATAAAGATAGTACTTGGGATCGTTGAGTTGGTTCGCCTCCACAGGACGTCATGGTAGAGGCAATGTCAGTTTATTACCCTTCGTCAATGTGTGAAAAATGGTAATAACATCGTCTTCGTCAAAGGAGAAAGTCTCCTTAGGTTTGTCAGAGATGCCCTGAGAATTGGAAGCTCCCTTAGAAGTATCGATCTTCTAGACTTCTTTCCCTTTACCCCCACGGACAGGGATAGTTTGAGGGTGCTTGCCTTTGTGTTCAGATTTGGGTGTTTTCAACCCCAGCAATTCTAGATTAGGAACGTCATTTTCAGCAGCATTAGCGGCCCCAATGGAAGCGGGCCATGTATCATACTTATGTATACCTAGACAAAACTTTACTGTAGGAAGGAAGTTATGTCGACAAGTATCCATAAGTTCTGAGTCTGATATACCGAAGGGCATCTTCAATGCTAGTCGCCTGAAGCGTTCGATAAAAGCAATGATAGACTCAGTCCTCCTTTGCTTGGTCTCGATGAGGGTGGACATACTAACATGCATGCCACTCTCATAAAATCTGTTGAGGAATAACCTCTCCAAGTCTTTAAAAGAATTGATACAACCGTCAGGCAGACTACAGAACCATTCAAAAGCTACCCCCTATAAGGTGCTAATAAACATATTTGAGAAGAACGGATCGTCCCTGGGTAAGTGTAGAGTCTGCGTGTTGAAGTATGTCATGTGTTGACGAGGAGAAGTCATCCCGTCAAATAAATTTAGCATCAGTGGCTTATAGTTAGGAGGGCAAGTAGCGTTCTCCCATTCAGGAGGATAGGGTTAAGATATCCCCATCTTCTGAAGCTCGTCTTTGTATAAGATGGTGTCGAAATAGGCAACAAAAGAATAAATTGCGTCCTGTTGATTGAGCAGGTGTTGAGAAATGGCTGCTGTACGGTTGTCAGGCGTTGTTGGTGAAGGACCACCCCAGCATTTGCAAGATTTGGAGAAGGTGCAACGGAATGATACTCCTTCTGTGGTGAAGGAGGGTTGTTGCTATGAGCCGGACTAACGTGTGCCGAGACATTTTATTGAGGTGGAGGAACAGCCCCAACAGCTTGGACTACCATGATACTGGTAAGCATATCAGTGATCTTAGCAAATGCTATTTTAAGACCCTCTAGCCGTTTGTTGGTCTGATCACTGGCTTCTTCAGGTTTCTCTCCATCTACCATGTATGTAGATAACATGCGAGTTCCTCGTCTTCAGGTAGGGAAGATAGATAGTCACTGTCAGACTCGGAGAGATCATCGTCATTTGGAAGGCTACCCCCGGTGTGAAGGTCATCTGCTTCAGACTCTGAGGGAATACTACCTCCAGCTGAAGGATCATCAACTCCAGCTTGGGAGTTCTCGTCATCTATATGGAATCTCGTCCTCGACCGAGTACCCATATAGACTCCTTCAGATGTGACAGCTTACTGGCTATCTGTTGGCAAACTTCTTCTTCTTCTGTTAGCAGAATTGAGAGAGAAAGTTGGGTTCGTAGTCCATCCTTTTTTATTGGGGCTTCTATAAGAGGGACCCCATGAAGCCATGTTGGATGAAACACACAGTGACTTTTCATCGTCAGAGCAACGCAGTCGTCGAAACACGGACCGCCTCTAAGGCAATATCGTTGCTTTAGAGCAGCAACAGTTGATGACAATACTGGTACACGGATGTATACCATGAATTGTTGCATCCTTCCTCGTTTTACGCTTATGATTTGTCATGTTACGTAAGTCAGCGGAAGGGAGTTTTGCCTTAAAACCTATGTCACATGCATCGTCGAGCTTTGCATATAGATTTGTAAGTAGAGTTGTTACATCCGGACTTAGTTCATTTGCAGGGGCAACCCCTACACCTAAGTTCTGTGATGACCTTGAAGACAATACCGTACTATATGCGTTGGGGCCTGTCTTTTTGCTGTGGGCGCATAGACCCTGGAGTCTGCCTTTGGACGCATGCTTTCCAGAGGTCTTGGCAGCATGCCTAAGCTTTCTTGATGTGGGCGCATATTATGGGTCAGTAGAGCTTGGGCGCATGATCCTAGATGCATAATCTGTCGAAGACAGAAGTCTTCTGGCCAGAGTTATGTGCCCACACACCCTCTTGGGCGCATGCTTAGTGAAGCAACACTATTTTCTCCCAGCTTTGCCTCCTTCGTTTATGAGTCTCGTTGAGTTTTTCCAGAGTGTCGAACACTTCGATTCTTGGAATCGTAGTATTTTCTTTTGCCAAGTCTCGAGCGTCGAACACTCTGTTGTTGGTTGCTCAAGAGAGAAGTCGCTGGGCTAGTAGAGCCCGGAACGGTATAAGCCTTCTTTATTTGTGGAGCTTCTGTGGCAGAGCCATACGCCCATATGACAGTGTCCTTCGGTTGCATATCTTCTATAACACTGGAAGGATATGCACCGCGAGCCTTCGGAAGCCAAGTCTTGTGAGACTTGTTTGGCTTTGCTGATTTTGAGAGAGTAGAGCCGTCCCTCGAGAGCATATCTTCGAACGCCTGCTGATCGAACTTTACGATCAACATCTTCTGAGTGCTTCCTACTTTGTCGGTATCGGATTGCGTCACCACCTTCTCGTCAGAGAAAAAGGTAGTCCCCAGCAGAGTCGCCATTTTTGTGGACACACACAAAAAAGAAGAAATGCTGTGTTTTCTTATTGGCGCAAGGCACCACAAATCGAGTACGCTTGAGAGATCCTGTACTGAGGATCCCCGAGTACAAAAAGAATTCTGGAGAATGGGACAATGAAGATCGAGCGGCAGTTGCTCCTTTACTACGTTGACACTTCGATTACAAAAGTGGGAGAAAACCTAAGAAAATTGCTAACTCTCGGCTCACTGGTAAGAAGTACAACAATTTGGCACTTGAAAATGCTCTCCGTTCTGTCCTTTGAAGAGGTATGAGACCCCTTTTTATAGTCGTTTCTGTGCTGGAATGATGTTATGCGCCCAAATGAGAAAATACACTGGTTTCATGTGGGCGTATGGTCCTGCTTTGCGTGCATAGGATGTAGGCGCATGCAGACTGCATGATCGTAGGTTGATCGTGGTGTTGACGTGGCAGCATGCTTCGGTGCATGACTTCTCGTGAAGACTGACGTGGCCGTATGCTTCGGTGCACGATTGATCGTGGGTTTGACCGAATCGGGGGCTATTCTGACTTGGGTGCATAGCCTGAAATAGGGCTATGCGCCCCCCTCTGGAGGAGCCTAAAGTGGGCGCATAGCTCGCTCTGGTGACTTGGGCGCATATGACTTCACTAGTGACTTGGGCGCATATGACTTCTCTGGTGACTTGGGCGCATAAGCATGGTTCTGGCTTGCGTGCATATGACTGCTTGGGCGCATGGTTGTCAAGTCTGCTGAAAATTTCATGCTTCTACGTCCATAAAGTCAAAGAAAGCAACCAAATACAAGTCATGTCACATGACTTCATTGGGTAAACATTGTCCTCCACCTTTAACTGCTACCTTTACCTCGGCAGTAGATTCTTCTTCTTCTAAGACAACGCTGCCAAAGCTAGAAACCAATTATTAACCAGCCTTCTATATATATAGTCAATATTCCCGCAAACTCATGAAGAAGATGGGATATGATTTACAAAAGGCTCCCGGCCTGAATCATAGAAAAGGATCTTCCGTACCTCTTTCTCTATGCCTTTCACGCAAACAATCTTGTGTTGGTTTGGGTTACTGGACAAGATCTTCATCTTACCAAAAAAAACTTTCTAAAAGCAAGATCCAGGCAAAGAGTTGCAATATGGTGTCCTTCGAACCTGTATCCGAAGAAGAGGTCTTAACTAGTACCAGGTCTGGGAGACTTTACCTGAGAGACTATTCAGAAGTTCAAGAGAACCCTGCTCTAGCTCTAGAGGCTCCTCCAGCATCATATTCTCCTGCTGTCAATGTTCCATCGATTTCATCACCTCTAGTGGAACCAACTCCTCCCAAACCGACGGCAACCGACAAAGGAAAGCAGCCTGTCCGCTTTGATAAAGTATTAAAGAAGACTCCAGTTCTGGGACTTGAGAAGCCGTATAACTTTGATATACTGGCTCAGTTGGCTAATACCCCGGCAAGGTTATCAATTTTTGAACTACTGCATCTCTCGAAGGAAACTCGAGAAACATTGGGTAAAGCTTTGATGCAAGCTGATACTTGTCTAACACTCCTCAAGAAGCTAGAGGAGGAGCCTGTAACCTGCTTTCATTGTCATAGTGTTATGGAGCTGATGCCTAACATCACCTTTATACAAGATGATATGCTGCTGGAAGATAATCGTCATGACCGACCCCTCTACTTCACGGGATATGTCGATAAAATGACGGTTGATCGTATCTTGATCGACCCTGGGTCTGCACTCAGTATCATGCCAAAGACTCTACTAGATGCATTAAAGATTCCTGTACATAATCTTTTAATAACCATCACGACAATCTTAGGATTTAATTCTGGAAGAAGTGAATCTTTGGGGAAGATTCGTCTAAAAGTTTAAATAGGCAATCTTCATACAAATGTTACTTTCTACGTGATCGATATCATGTCTCTTATAATGCTTTGCTGGAAAGATCCTTTCTGCATGAGCATAACATTGTACCATCCACTCTCCACTAATGCTTCAAATATGTAGATGTCAATGGAGAAGTCCAGAAGGAAGTAGCTGACCTAAATCCTTTCAGGGGCATTGAAGCATATTGTACTGATTCTCGGATGTACAAGGAAGAGTTCATGAAGGTTGTGTTGGCGATGGATAGTGAGGAAGATCAGAAAGACACCTCAGATGATGTTCTCGTAATCCCAGTCAAAGGATGTACTACTCGTCCATCTTCTTCTCAGACATTGACTATCCATCTTTTCTCTCATAACAAATAGCCTCCTGCTGTAAAAATAGAACAGAGGGAGCTCACCTCTTCTGAGCCTCTTGTTATTGACCCTCGTCGTGACAAACCTTCTCCTTCTCTCCTTTCCCTCCTCTGGTTATCAACCTTACTATGCCTTCTGTTAAGGCCAAGAATCCTGTTGTAAATGATGATGTACAAATCAATAAAGTAGCATCTTCTTTACAGTATACTGACGTCTTTTATTATACTCGATGTTATTTAGAAATGTTAGATAACTTCGAACCACTTACAATAGGAGCAGTTCAACCTCTCCAAGACGACGTATTGCTCAAACCAATGCAAGACTCCTTCTTCTTAGTTCCTTCCAAGAAGAAAGATAAATTTCCTATACTTTTTAATTAAGGAACAGAACATAAGATCACGCCCGATATTGAAAAAGAAAATCAAGATAACGGAAGACTTCAACTACGTCGTTATAGTCAACAATCAAAAGATATCATTCAAAAGATGGGCTATAATTTTAAAGCTGGTCTCAATGGTGGTAAGGGAAGGCAAACTCCTATTTGTATTCCTGCTCCAAAATAAAAGTCACAACAATATTACAGCAAAATGAAGCGGGAATTGGGTTACACCTCGCCAACTCCGACTCCAGAAGCCTCTGAATCCGATAAAGAAGAACGATCTAACTCTTTCTGACTCTGTTTCATGGGATTCAGACACCAGAGTAGGAAACGTCCAACGAGTGACTCTATCTTCTAATATGGTAACTGCCGAGTTCTCGGAAGACGATAAAGATTTTGCCGAAGCCCCTGAATCTGATCCTTGGGCACAAAGGATGGATACTCAATAGGAGATTTGCTTCAAGCAACGTGGGCCGCTTACCAAAGATCAGTTTGTTCAAGTCGATGTTGGAGACGAAGCCTCCCTAAGACCAATCTTTATCAACAAAAGCCTCCCTGAAGCGGATAAACATGAACTGATTCAACTTATTAGGAAGTACATTGATATATTCTCCTAGAGCTATGAAGACATGCCGGGATTGGATCCCCAGATCGCTACCCACAAGCTCAACATTCTGCCGAATGCAAGGCAAGTCAAGCAACAACAGCGTCGATCCCGACCTGACATAATGGACGCCAAAGAAGCTAAAGTCAAGAAGCTTATCGCCTGTGGCTTCGTCAGAGAAGAACAACATCCTGACTGGGTGGCTAATGTTGTCCCAGTTATGAAGAAAACAGGGAAGGGCCGAGTCTGCATCGACTTCAGAGACCTTAATGAAGCTTGTTCCATGGATGAATTTCCTCTTCCGATCACCGATGTCATGATCGACAATACTTGCGAATTTGAACGAATGTTTTTATGGATGGATCCTCAGGATATAATCAAATTAAGATGCATCCAGGAGATAAGAAACATACATCTTTTTCGCACTCCTCTCGGAGTCTATTGCTACACTGTCATGCCGTTTGGTCTTAAAAATGCTGGTGCAACTTTGGAATCCAACATAATTTCAGAAGAAATTCTTGCCTGGCATCTATTCTTTAACGGTGCATCCAGAATAGGACCAAAAGGTGCCATTGTCGCTAGAATTGGAATCGTCCTCGTATCGCCAGAAGGATTAGCTATTCAAAGAGCTTATTCTTTAGACGAGTCGTATTCCAATAACGTGGCTGAATAGAACGCTCTGCTCATTGTTCTCCAATTGGCTAAACAATTAGATATTGAATATCTTGAAGTATACGGAGACTCTAAACTGATTTTCAATCAGGTTAGAGGCACGTATGAAGTTTGATACCAAGATCTCATCCCGTATCATGAAGCGGTGGTTAGGCTGGCTACATCGTTCAAGGGCTTTTTCATTGAACATATACGTCAGGCATACAATACAGAGGCTGATGCATTGGCTAATCTGGCAGCCGTATTAACAATCCCAGTAAAAAAGCAACAGATGATTGTCATCACTAACAGAGAGTTATTTTGTATTGAGAATAACTCAAATATTGAGTTCATCAATTCAACTGAAATTAATGTCGTTAATGAAGAGTGGAGAGCTTCTTTCATTGACTTCATGGTACATGACATTTTACCTGAAGATTCTAAGGAAGCGACAACGATCCGTAGGCGATCACTCCGATTTTATTACAATCATACTTCTAAGACCCTTTATCGACAAATATTTGATGGTTTACTCTTACGTTGTCTTGTTGGAGATGAAGCAAAACAAATACTACGGTAAGCTCACGATGGTATATATGGTGCACATCAGCTTAGTCCTAAATTATAAGATCGTATCCGATGTATTGGCTACTGTTGGCCCACTATGGGATCACATGCCATTGAATATGCAAGAAAATATCGAGCCTGTCAAATCCATGCAGACTTCATCATTAACCGTTAGAGTTCCTTCATCCGACAGCCGTATCATGGCCCTTTGAAGCTTGGGGGTATAGATGTCATTGGTCCTATCAATCCACCGTCGTCGAGAGGACATCAGTTTATACTGGCCATAACCGATTACTTTTCGAAATGGGCCGAAGCTATACCTTTATTCGAAGTCAAGACTAGCAACATCATCAACTTCATTAAAAATCATGTAATATACAGATTCGATATTCCTCGACGAATCATTCATGATAATGGACCACAATTCATCGGTCAAAAGTTTTTTCGGTTTTGTGATGATAACAGAATCAATATTTTTTCTTCCACGGCCTACAATCCTACAGCTAACTGTCTGACTGAAGCATTCAACAAAACTATCATCAAACTTCTAAAGAAATTCGTTTCTACCAATAAAAGAAACTGGAGTGAGAAGCTTAGAGAATGTCTATGGGCTTATCGCACTACTATACGCACTCCAACCGGTTGTACACCATTCTTTTTGGTGTATGGGTGCTAAGTTGTTCTACCATTAGAGATTCAGATCCCTTCCCTAAGGATTGCCATTGCTAATGAACTCACAGCAGAAAACAATAATCGTCTTAGACTTCAGGAGCTTGAAGTGCTTGACGGGAAACGGCTCATAGCTCAACAACACATTGAGTTATATCAAGCCCGCATATCAAAAGCTTTCAACCGTAAAGTCAAAATACGACTATTTCATAACGAAGAATTAGTCTTGACCGTTAGACGTCCTATGACTGTGACGCACATGAGTAAACACAAGTTCGAAGCAAAGTGGGAAGATCCCTACATTGTAAGCAAAGTTTTCTCAAACGGAGCTTATCAACTGACTTATATGGATGGCCGAGTCGCTATGATGCCTATCAATGGCAAATTTCTAAAGAAATACTATGTATAAGATATTCTGTAAATTTTGTACAATTCTTAGTTATCCGAGTAAAATCTCTAGGGGAGCTTATTCAAATCATTTTATCATAGGTATCATCTTTTAGAACTTGGTTATTTTAGACATGATATCCTATCTTTGAGTCCCAACTGACTTGAAGATCATCAATAGAAAAATGAGTTCACGTCCACATTACCTCTGAATTTTATTTTCTATATCAAATGACTTATCACGTCCATATTACCTCTGATAAAGTCGTCTTTTAAAATAATGATATCTCAAGAATTATATTCTGCCACGTCCATATCACCTCTGAGCAGATATAATGAATATTGTTATTTTCCATAAAGAAATATGTCACGTCCAGTACCTCTAAATATATTTCCTATTCTATTACTTATATCTTTATCATGATATACAACAAGTAATGGAACCACAAATTTTTTTATTTCATTAATGATGTTCAAAATGTTCAAAAAAAGATACATCAAATGAAAGGTATAAAAAAATAAAAATAATAATAATAAATGGGATCGATTTATTCTAGTGGCTAAGTGATGAGGTCTTCGATCCGCTTCTTCAAGCTTCGGCTCTTTCTACACAGGAATCAAGCGCCCGTTGTCTAGCTTGGACCCTTCCAGACTTTGTGTCGAAAGGGTGCAAAGTAGTTGTTCAGCGTGCTAATTCTTTGTTCTATATTCTAACAAAGTCGTCTTTCTGACGCTTCAAAATATCCAACTGGCCTGCAGCAACTTGATATAGTTGGATTTCTTTTTCTATATGTTGCTTAGTCGCCTTGAGCCATTCTTGGAGCCGAGCAATTTCAACTTCCAGATCAAAACCTTCTTTTTCGTTCTCTGTAGTTGCAGTTTTATGATGTTCGACAGTGGAGGCCGCTTCCGTAATTTGGACGTCCATCTCTGTAGAGCATTGGGAGAAAGCCATCAAGAAAGCTTCAAAATTAGCTTTATTCATTTTAGCCTCGCGAGCCATGGCATCAAATTCTGCGTCCACGAGTTGTTGAATATTCCCTCTTTTGAGGTCTTTGTAGGCTTTAATGGATTCCTGAAGCTCGTCCAATACATGCTCTAAGTATGTGGCCAGATCCCGATCTCCCATATCGCGGATACTTCCAATTAGATAAGATGAAGGGCTTCTGACTGTTGTAAAAGGAACATCATCCTTCTCTATCACCCTTTGAACCAGAGGCCTTAGAGATGTATAGAAGACTTTGGTGAAATAAGCCACAAAAAATTTGTTTGTCGCTAGAGCGCCTGGAGTGGCCACCACTTACATCCGAGTTTCTACTGCTACAGCAGTTGGAGGTCTTTAGATTGTGCATCAGGAGGCCCGAATTTGGGCATCAGGGATGAGCTCCCTTCTCCTGCTTGGGTTCCTCTGTCCAAAGGAGCCATTGTCGAGCTGGTCGCTCCCACAAGTCCTTCTGAGATCAATATACACCATTTTTAAAACATTATCAAAGGGATTAGGATAAATGAAAATTAGAAATTTAACTGAACCTGGTAGTACATACGGCGTTTCACGCGGCATGGCTGCTTCCATACGAAGCCTCGACATAGAGTTCTCAGACACTGCTGCTTGGCTGCTTCCAACTTCCAAGCCACCCGATAAGAAGCGGCTGCTTCCAGCCCCTGACTCTGTTTAGAGGGGAAGAGCGATTGTGTTTGTCTACTTATTCTTTGGGGTTTGATCTCTGGGGGTTTTAATCACCGCAGTATCAACTTTAGGATCCTCAATAATCCTATCTGCTTCAGAAACTCCAGGCTGATCTTCATGAACCTCTTCGGGAGCTTTGGGTTCATCAGTTCTCAGGCCTAAATGCCCTTCATTATCAGTGGGGTGCTCTTCACTCGCAACTGTGGTCTAGCCCTCTTCGGCCAGTCCTTCTTAGTTCAATATAATTTCTATTGAAGCTTGCTTACCTTCAGTAGCAATGGTGAGATCATCTTCATTAGAGAAATCTCCAAAATCACATCTCTCCAGAGCTGCTATCATTTTTTGGTCTTCTTGAGAAGGATTATGAGTTTGAACAAGAGAAGGATCTGCGAGTTTATCCATCTGAGCAGGAGAATTTTCAACTCCTGCCTGAGATTCTGTCGAAGGCAAAACCTTCTCCATGGGTTCAGGTTATGGGACTCCAGGAGTCGGAGATGACATCATCACTCCTATGGAATCTAGAATAATTATATATACAGGAACACTATCCTTCATAAATGCTAGTTCGGGAGTAAAAATTGTATCCAGCAGGGCGGTTTGAATTGGAGTGTTCATCATTGTAACCTCTGCAGATAAAAAAGAACAATGTCAAATTTCACTTAAATATGATTATACGAAAGTAATATTAAACACTACCTTTTTGAAGTAACAAATCTTGCTGCGAAGGTGGTGGTATCTCATACTGGGTAGAGGAAGAACCAACTCTTGGACGACTGCTCTAGTTGCCAGCAATTTTCTGCTGGGCTTTCGATGCAGGGGTGCCACCGGTTCTTCTTCTTAGAGAATTTCTTCTTGGATGGCTCTACTTTGCTTCGGAACAGATGAAGGAGTTGTTTCTCCTCCCCCAGGGGACGTCCCAGTGTGTATCTGCTTCGACTGGGATCGTGTCTTCCTTGTGTTAGCCGGTTCACTGGTGGCTATTGCGGCCCTCTTTTTCTTACTCTCTGTAGCTTTGGGTGAAGAAGGAAGATCATCATGTTGAGTCTATGATTATCCAGCTCTCCTCTTCTTGCTCAGCCATCTAGCGGGAGATTTGTCTTTTCGTGTCTTCAACGACATGTCTAACGGATTATTAACCTTATCCAGAAGACCCTAAAGGGAAGCTTCCAGAGGTTCATCAGCGGGGTCTTGGTCCTCAGCATCTCTGAATGACAGTGTAGTACGAGTCCCAGATCTCGTTCGTTTGTAGATGGAAGTTCTCGGCGAAAGTATTCGCCGAAGTGTAAGAATTTTGAGTATGTGTATATCATACGTGGGCCTGTCTGAGCAGGGGTGTTTGGCATTGAGAATATAGCTTTAGTGCCCCTAGCATTGTAATATCCCCACACCCTAGCTCCATCGATCAAATAGCCTCTGGCTTGCAGACATGTAGTGGTATTCCCCACTTGTAATTGATTGTAGCCGAATTGACGGACGAATCGGCTTGGCAGATATGGCTCTACAAAGCATTCCTCTTCAAACCGATACACTAAATGAGATGGCCGGATTGATTTTAACCACTAAAAGGTAGACAGAATCAGACGGAGTGATTTGGCTTCCATATCCACAAGATTGGAAGGAACATGCTCATACCCTTGAGGGGGAGGGACACATTGGAACCTCCATCCAGAACCCTTGTTCAAAGCTCTTCAGTATTCTGATAAGGCATTGATATTCCAACGAGCATTAGAATAACGCCTTATGAAGTCCCCTCCTACTACACTAATATCTGGGTCCATCAAACTGGGATAGTGCAAATGCAACTACCCGAACAGATAGGTGTAAGGCATCTCAGTACGAGGGAAATCTTGTCGGGCATTTTTGTCATGAAGCATAGTATACACAAAAGAGCACATGCTCATATTTAAGCGACAAGTCATCGCTGAAAAAAAGGCCCATCTTGTAGCCAAACACAAGACGTACCGCAGCAAGCAGAACACCTCGGTGGAATCGGTCAACTGCACTTGCTTTAGAGACCACAAACTGCCACAACCATATAGAAAGAAAGCCCACCAACTGGGCTTCTTTAGACATAGGTCTATAACCTTGTCTAAGGTAATTCTCGATCGGAGTACCTAAATTGAAGGGGAACCAATCTTCGTCCAACACATTGTCGACGTGTTTGTATTTCTCCATCAGTTACTGAACATCGCTATCGCTGAGTGGCTGGAAGAAACGAGGATCACAAGCTTGAGTTTTAAATATCTTGTCTTCAAAAGCATGGCCCAAGAACAAATATGGCATCCACTTGGATGTGTAGCATGTACCTACAGTGGCACTCTTGTAGTATAGGGAGCATATCTTATAGTGATATAAGAGCTCCTCGAAGACGGCTACCATTTCAGAATTCTCTGTTAACAAGATTTCCAGTTCTTCGTTTGTGGGTACGTACTCCTCATACGGGTTGTTACCCATTGGCAGATAGGAAAGGAACTTCATCTCGTGAAGTGTGAAGCCAATCTCCCCGTGAGGAGTCATGAAGTTACTAGTCTTATCGTTGTACCTTTTACCAGAGCCAAAAATATGTGGGTATAAATGGAAGCCATAAATCGTAGCCCAGCATAAAGACCTATATCAAGAAGCTTGTCCTTGAATTGATCCAAAACCCAATTAACCAAGCAACTCCAGCATTTCATATCTGGGTTCACCAGGCCTGTTAATCGCATGGTCTGATCCGGGTATCTTCCCTCAACTTTTACGAATTTGTTCGCAAAGATTGGTACTCTAACTAAAAATAACAGAGAGGAGTCTTTTGGAGGTACACAGCCAGGCGTTAAACCCCTCAGATAGGAGATGTATTTCTCTGAAGTGCTATAGAATTGGTCTCTGCCCTTTGGACCCAGCCTAAAACCAGATCCTCTCCACTCTTGCCTGTTGTATCGGAGTTATGTCCTATGCCATCCGGCGAGGGTAACTCAAGAATTCGTATTGAGACAGTGATAGGTATCTCGATATTTCAGTAAGGTACATAATCCTGCCCCCACTACACTGATAAACTCTGCCTTCATTCTTGGCCCTGGGTTGGGACGTTCTTCTGATAGCATCTCCGAACAAGAAAGCTGGTTTCTTGTGGACTATGTTATCCTCACTCTCTAAGGGTTGTCCGTTCATCAAGCATAGCAGGGTGGTATTCTCTTGAGCAGTGAGTATAGGTTTCCTAGTTTCAGGAGGGTCATACTGTGGATATGACACATGTAACAGGTCTTCTTGGTATTCTGACATGTTGAATGTTGAAGCAAATCTTTTAGCATTTGGATCTTCTTTGAGTCTAACTATATAAAGGCGAGCAAACAGATGTTAGTCTCAAAAAATGTCTGGTTCAATAAAACAGAATATATGCCATTACAGGTTCCGCATCCATTATGTTGTGCCACATTTTGTATTGTACCTCATCTATGTTGCACGATATATCAGGTTGCGCCACATCTGTGTTGCATAACATTTTTTTTCGAACTACACATTTGTGTGGTGCAACATCTCAAGTTGCGCCAAATTGATTTTACAGAATAAAAATAAAGCACAACCCTCGAAATGTCGCACAACATGGTTCATAAAAACGAACACAGTGTGGGTAGCAATCTAGCCCTAAAGAGAGTGGCACAAGTCATGAAGTGCGCCTAACCCTAAAAAAACAAGGCGCACGTTGTCCAAATCAAATCAAAACCCTAAAAAGGGTCAATCGATGCTCGGTTTGTTGTCAAATATTCACCTTCCATTGCTGGGTTAACTGTTCCTCGTCGTGATGAAGGGGGAGCGTACTGAGGCGCGCACATGGATGGAGCATGAGATGAAGGCTTGGCGACCTTCTTTCCCTTCTCGGCGGTGGATCGCTTGGGTGCCATCGATAAATTGCTGAGAAATTCGGGAAGAGAAGAATAGGGTTTTAGAAAAGATTGACTGTGGTAATGAAGGGAAAGCTTAGAAGTGTATGGCTATTTATAGCCTAAATAATGAAACTGATTGCGCAACTTGTGCTCGAAAAAAGTGGAGTCGGGTGAAACAAGCGCAACTTATGATAGAATATGCATAATTCATAGTATTTCAAATTTTTGAAGTATTTCAAATTTCGAAAACTTTGAAGGGGGTTTTGTAGAGGCTAAAAATCAAGTTGCACCACTCAAATGGAAGTCAGAATATCAAGTTGCAGCATATTATCAACTTGTGCCACCTTCAAGTTGTGCCATATTTTTAACTTGCGCTACCATCAAGTTGCGCCAGAGCCAGGTTGCGCGAATGCCACGTGGCAGTCTCCTTGAGAAACTATAATGGCCATCATCATTACCTGACAACTGACAGCAAGAAAATTGAAGAAAATCTATTCGAATCCCGCGCAATGTGGTGCTCGAGAAGATCTTGTCAGTTATTAATGACAGCTAGCAGCTTGTGCAGTATATCAAGGTGCACGATAGTTATTAATAAAATACAAAGAATAATCAAAATGCAGCGCAAGTTGTTGAGTTGTGCCCACGCGCAACCTAATTGACCAAGTTGGCGCAACATGATCAAACTGATGTCCAGAAGCAGGAAGACGTGGCACGCATGCCACTAATCTCGTAAAACGTATCTAGTATACTGCCTACGACCACGCACATCTCATTCAAACGATGCCATGTGTCTTTTGCAGTTGGTATAACCGCTCGCGCAAGTGAACAGAGCCGCGCAACCTGAGGCATGCGCAACCCAGAATAACTGCTAAACAGTTATTTCAAAAACTCTATAAATAGAGTTTCAAATCAGTTCTAAGGCATCACTAATGATCATAATCTACTGACAAAGTGCTGTTGCATCTTTCAGACGCTCGTGTCTTCGATATCACATCGTCTAAGGGATAAAGTGATCGTCTTCTGATCAGATTCCTATAGTTGTACTTTCCCAGAAATTAATTGTACTATTGTACTCTTTTCTTAGTTTGTAAACAAACTTTTGTTTTTGCAAACAACGGGTCAAACTTCCGATGAACTCTCCCGAGCCGCCTAAGGCTATCCCGGTGCTCAATGACGAAGAACTGTATCTGCCTACGTCGATGCCCCGTCCCTTGATAATGTAATACCCCGGGATAAGATCTCGTATTTTATCAATAAAAGGCTGTCTTTATATTATTTGGAATGCCATGTATACTCTAGATAATGCCTTTCAGTCGTTGCAAAAATAAATAACGATTGTAAATCATGTAAATTGAATCGTCCTATACCAAGGAGTCTGTTATATAGTTCTGCCCCAGAACCACAATGAGAAACATATCATCTTCGGCAAAGTCGAACGTCATCAAGACCTCCCTCCAGTCGAGCCAGAACCCGATACCAGCAGAATGCAAGTATATCGATATACCGAGTAGGCAAAGTACCTCATCCAAAAGATGGGTTATGACTTGAAAAACGGCTAGGGTCTAAACTATGGCAAACGCCGACGCCTTCCTTTACGGCTCCCAGCCCCAAAAGGGAAGCCACAAGACTACTACCATCACACCAGACGCGGAGGAAAGGGGGGGGGGGAAGGGGGTAGGCTACATCATACCTGCAATAACCCTCGAGAGCTCAGAAACAGTGGAGGCTATATACTCTCATTCATCTGAAACTTCAACTTGGGACTCCGATACCAGCATCGGCCCAATCCTCAAAAAAGTTTTGTCAGCCAACATGACATCCATACATCCCTTAGAAGAAGATGAAAAGCAAACAATAGAGTTCTTCAAAGAATAACCCTAGGCTCAACGCCTAGGTGCACAGGGGGAATCTCATTTCGAACTACGAGAACTGCCTACTTTAGATGAAGTCGAGCAGATCGACTTAGGGGACGAATCCTCGTCTAAATCCATCTTTATCAGCAAAAGCTTGGCAGAAGAAGATCGAGAATCCTTGGTTCAACTTGTCAAAGAATACATTGACGTCTTCACCTGGAGTTATAAAGATATGCCAGGTTTACACCATCCACAAGTCACAATGCACAAGCTTAACATCTTGTCCAATGTTAAGCCTGTCAAGCAGCAATAGCGATGCTTCCATCCTAACATCATGGATGCTATTAATAAAGAAGTGGATAAACTCTTGGACAGTGGGTTTATTTGCGAGGAACAACACCCAGATTGGGTAGCCAACGTCGTTCCCATTACTAAAAAGAACGAAAAGATCTGAGTTTGCATCGACTTTTGGGACCTCATCTCTACTTGCCCAACGGACGAATTCCTACTCCTAATCACCGACGTGATGGTCGACAACAAATATGGCTTTGAATATATGTCCTTTATGGATGGATATTCGAGCTTCAACCAGATCAAGATGTTCCAGGAGGACGAGAAACATACATCGTTTAGGAATCCAAAAGGGGTTTACTGCTACATAGTGATGCCCTTCAGTCTGAAGAATACAGGTGCCACATACCAACGAGCCATGAGCGCCATCTTTCGCCAACACCTTCGTAAGACAGTTGAATGCTACGTCGATGTCATCGCTATCAAAAGACATCTACGAGGTGATCACTTACAAGATCTGAGGATGGTCTTCAATCTTATGCGGGCACACCAGCTCAAAAAGAACCCCGCTAAATCCTTTCTTGGGGTTTCCAACGGAAAATTCCTGTGCTTCATCATCACCGCAAGAGGCATCCATGTTGATCCCAAGAAGGCCAAAGCTATCCTTGACATGAACCCTCTGAAGAACCTTAGAGAACTTTGAGGTCTACAAGGACGTCTCTCATAAATCCAAAGGTTTATCGTAAACCTTTCCAGAAAATGCCAGCCCTTCACGAAACTCATGAAGAAAGGAGTCTCCTACGTCTGGACGGAAGAATGTCATAAGGCATTTGACAACATCAAAGCTTATCTCATAAGTCCTCCGGTCCTGGTAGCACCGGTCGCAGGCAAACACTTTCGGTTCGACGTTCGTGCGATGGTTCATTCTCTCGGTGCTCTATTGGCTCAGAACAATGATGCAGGCTACGAGCAAGATATCTACTACCTGAGCAGGACAATGATCGGGGCCGAACATCGGTACAACCTTGTCGAAAAAGAATGTCTAACTCTGGTATTTGCCATCCAAAAGACTCATCATTATGTCTCGTGGTAGACGATACATGTCATTTCCTGAGTTAATCCGCTCTGGGTCCTTATGACGAATCCAGGAGCGCTAATTCTCGATTAGCTACATGGGCAATACTTTTGACACCATATGACATGTTATTTGTCCCACAAAAAGCTATCAAGGGCTAAGCACTGGCCGACTTCTTAACTACACATCCTATTCCGGAGTCATCCAAATTCTACGTTGACATTCCAGATGAGGTGCTAGAGTCTAACATCACCGAAGAAAACTCCATCTGGCAAATGTTCTTCGACAGTGCTTCAAAAATAGGCCCCAAGGGTTAGATCATCACAGGAGTGGGGTAGTCTTGATCTCTTCCGACAAGCTGGTCATCTAGCGTGCCTACTCCATCATGGAGCCATGCTCCAATAATGTAGCAGAGTACAATGCCCTTATCTTAGGACTCCAGTTAACAAAACATGTGGGGGTAGAATACCTCGAATCTTACGACGATTCAAAATGTGTCACGACCCGTACCCTATTTAGGGGCACGAGAACGTAGGTATGTCCAGCCTGCGTCGCAGTATCAGCAGTAGAATGCTGTATAGATCATCTATAACATCTAACATCTAACAACAAGGAAGTATAAACCTTTCATCACCGTACGGAGGTAAAATAAATATCTCAACTATATAATCTCAATCACAAGTCTATGGAAGATAGAGCACGATATGGAATCAGATAAAAGAAAGAAACTGAATATAAAGTAGAGTTATCACAACACACAGTAGATGTCCAACACAATAATACATATCCAGAATATAAATAAGTCTCTACTAACATTCGAAACAATCCGAAACAAACTGAAAGCTAGAAGTTTTAAGCTAATACTACGACACTCTCTACTGGACTAGATCCTCCTCTGGCTCCTGTGTGCCACCCTCGTAGGCCTCATAGAAAGTGGGGCAATCATCTACATCATCTGTAATATTTTGTCAACATATCCAGTAAGGATGGAACGAGCACATCACCTCTAACTTTTCAAAATAATTGACAAGCGCTATGAGTATGTAATAATAATAAAAAATTTTATGATCAGGTTATAGAGATAATGTATACAGAAAAGACTAGTGTATAAAGAACATGCAAAATGTGAAAACATGTAGATATATAATAATGGTAAACCTGTCATGCAAGGTATGTAATAGACAGCTAAGAGATAATAATGGTAAACCTATCATGCAAGGTATGTAATAGACAGCTTAGAGAATTAGTATTTTGACCAGTGATTTAAAATACCAATTTGTCATGTGAACGGCTAGAGGGAGATATCCGACAAACTATACACCTACATGTGTGGCCGCTATTATTCACGCAAGATCAATGGGATAGAAAGGGTATGTTCACATGTCTCCTAGGTATTTTTTTGCCAGACTAGTACACATAGAATCCCGGTTCTTCGATACGCATTTTATTATTCGTTATAGATGCATTAGTCATGATTTACATTATTCGTGATAGTCATGAAACCACGTATCTCAAGTCAAGGAATCCATAAAATACCAATCTGTGAGTCCATCGTGTCAGAATCAAGATAGAACACTAGTATAACATGCATTACAGGATATATCAATATAATGAAACTATCAGAGAATGTACTCGCCAGATACCCTAAGCGACTGATATGTATAGATGTCCGAACTTTAGTCACAGAGTCCTATTTAGAGCAAAATAGGTTATAATGTGTTCAATATATAAGAATTGAGGTTTACAATGCAATCTACATGATTCTAGGTCAATCTAGGTTAAAGTCAACTCTAAGTCAACTCTGGTCAACCTTTAGTCAAACTAGGTCAACATCTAAGGCTAACTTGGTCAACTACCTAGGGTTTGGTCAAACTCTAGTCAACAAGGTCACATAGGCCTAGTTCTTGGTCAAAGAGTCCATCGTGTCATACTTGGTCAACATGGTTAAATTAGTCATATTCCAAGATTCTAGAGCTATACTCTGAGCTAACACTAGTTAACTAAGATACCAACATATCAATAAGTCTACCATACCACTTATCAAGCTACTACCCCACATCTATCCTCATATATATGTAATATGTGAATATACATATCACATTGGGTACCTAACATATCTATATACACAAACACATCCATATTCCATAGCTATACACTAGCCTATATACATACCATCATCATTTATACTTGAATTTAGTATACCCCCATCCCTTAGTCACCTGGCACACATTGGCTATGGCCAAGTGGCCTAAGGCCAAACCTGTACCTGCTCTCCCTCTCTACTAGACACCCCCAACTATCAAACAACACACAATATACAAATGGGCATGTACACATGGGTCTCTATCTCACAAACTTACTAACTCATACCTAGACTCCTGAGTCTTGCTGCTACTACTAAAGCATGCTTGTTGCTGCATTACATTACTGCAATTGCTGCTACTGCTGCAGGCTTTCTTTAAAGCAAAAGCCAGGCCAAGCCAAGGCCTGATACCCTGTATTCCCTAATCTCTGTCCAACCTAAACCACCTAAATTCGATATCTGAAATCCCAATAACTTAGATGCTAACCCTACCAATCAAC
Organism: Iris pallida; assembly: GCA_029216955.1. NCBI lineage: Eukaryota > Viridiplantae > Streptophyta > Magnoliopsida > Asparagales > Iridaceae > Iris > Iris pallida. The sequence goes on from JANAVB010033814.1 coordinate 9,767,261, forward strand.
TAACTGAACACTAACACACTCTATCTAAACCTCTCTCTCAACCACTTAAACACCAATCTCTTCACAAAGAGATGGCCCAAACTCTAACACCCCACCACTGATACAAAACTCTGATATCAGCAAAGACACACACACAACACTCAAACATTTAGACACTCACAAAAATAATGGCCAAGTGGCCAAACCACTGCCAAGTGACAGAGCTCACACACTCAGCCACAACACACCTCACCACTTCACTCTCAATATAGGATACCCACATATATGATACTTTATATAACTATTTGCATATACATACCTATATGTATATAAGACAAATACATGCATAGATACAAATATAAATATACTTAGATATATACTCAGATATATACTTATATATATATATATATATATATATATATATATATATATATATATATATATAATATATATATATTTTTTTTATATAAAATATAATATATATATATATATATATATATAAATATATATATATATATATATATATATATATATATATATATATATATATATATATATATATATAAGTATATATCTAAAAAAAAATAAAAATAAAAATATATAAGTATATATCTAAGTATATTTATATTTGTATCTATGCTTAGATACAAATATAAATATACTTAGATATATACTTATATATATATATATATATATATATATATATATATATATATATATATATATATATATATATATATATATATAATACGAAGTGCACCATGAGGACCTCGTCCCCTATCACAAGGCAGCCTTGGACATGATCTCGACCTTCACCGAGTTCTTCATAGAACACATACCTCTGCTACAAAACCTGGAGGCTGATGCTCTGGCTGGCCTCGCAGCTATTAGCCCAATGATTACATCGTATTTTTGAATATGGCTAATCAATTAAGTTTAACATAATGATGTCACTAATATTCATATACTCACTATCATGTTGCTACTTAAACTTAGCATTGTCCTAATTGTCCTATATTATATTGCCATGCTTGTATCGTACTGTAACATATTTTGCTTGCTTAACATGTATTTGTAGACATGCAGTAAGCATGATCAAACATGATCAAACCAGGACATAGGCAATGAAGAATTAATGATGGACCAAAGACGGTGCCGTACAAAAGGATTTCTCTGAACCGCCTAGCGACCTATCCGGGGCCTCGCATCGGTGGTTCCGCTGCCCGGTCAGCAGACATGGGTCGATGGGCAGCGCCTCCTTCGAGGATTCGGAGGCGAAGCCCCCGAAAGGTATTCAGTTTTCCAGATCTGCTTATCTTTGGACGACTGTTGTCAAGGAAAAAGGCATCTTCAGGTCTGCTCAAATATTAGAAGAAAATGCGTTATCAAAGGTCTCTTGGTTTTCCTATTTGTTCCAAGTCCGTAATCTTTAATTTATTGAGTCTAAGAGAATGTGTATGTTGAGTCATACTGTGTCATCTCAACCCCTAGACATATCTCCCCAAGCTCCACCAAGCCAAACAAAGCCCAAAGGCCATTCTGCCACCTAGGAGGCAGAGTTCGGACTGAACTCTACCCCCACACAGAGTTCGGGCCGAACTCTGCCCCCTTAATTCTAGGACCTGATTTTTAGGGTTTGCTAATTGCTAGTTGTCCAACGGCTAAAGTTTTGAATATTTGGGACAGAGTTCTGGCAGAACTCTGCCTACCTGGACTAGTATATATAAGCCTTATTTTCTCTCATTTCAAATCATCTCTTCATCGCATCTTCTCTTCTCCTATAGCCTCATACAAGCCAAAACTATGCCTAAAAGTGCCCAGTCCTATTCAGTTAGAAGTTTGTGCAAGAGGCAGATAAAGTTGCTTGGAAAATTCCAAGTGTCGCCCCAGAGATCTTTGTAAGAAGTTAACGTGCTCTTCTGAGTAAAGGCACGTGGTGTAACTACTATTTCATAAATAGTGGATTTCAATCCTGAATAAGATTTCTCAGGCCTGGACTAGTCCTCCACGAGGAAAACCAGATAAACTGCTGTATTTGCGTATGCTCTTTTGATCTTTATTATTTTTGCATTCAATTCTCCGATTATATTCTGTTTGTGATAGAGTTAAATTTTATTTGGATATTTTTGACACAAATTCTATTTACCCCCCTCTAGAGTTGCCTACACGTTCTTCAGCAGCTTCATTGGCAGCACCCATTGGGACACAACACTTTATTACAGTGGTGGGCCAAGACTTTGCGTGCCCCAGAAATAATCTATGTATATGGTCGAACCATGCCTTGCTTGCAGACACTAGTATCAACGTTAGAGACTGGCAGTTCCCGTTCATCGATTTCACATTCTACGGAATCCTTCCAGGCGACCCGAAGGAAGCAGTCTCTGTCAAGAGGCATTCTCTCCGATTCTACTACGATACAGCCACCAAAATACTATATCGACGCTCCTACGAAGGGCTTCTCCTCCGATGTCTGTCAAATAACGAGGCAGCCGAAGTCCTCAAAGAGGCCCATAATTGGGCCTATGGAGCTCATCAACACGGTCCCAAGCTACAGGACCGACTCTGACGTATGGGCTATTATTGGTCCATTATGATGGCCGATGCTGTTGAGTATGCCAAGAAGTGTCGTGCTTGTCAACTCCACGATGACTTCATTACCGACCTTCGGAGCCTCTATACCCTACGGCTGCCTCCTGGCCATTCGAACTCTGGGGTATGGACATAGTGGAACCAATTACCCCTTCATCCTCTAGAGGACATCGCTTCATCTTGGAAATCGCCGTCTACTTGTCTAAGTGGGCAGAAGTAGTACCGCTGACAGAGGTAAAGAGCTCGAAGGTGATCAGCTTCATCAAACATCTCGTCATCTATCATTTCAGAGTACCCTGGAGGATCATCCATGACAACGGTCCACAGTTCATAAGCCATGCATTTTGCAGATTCAATGATAAAAATCGTATTCATAACGTGGTGTCAACCGCTTACAATCCGGTAGCAAACAGATTGGCCGAAGCTTTCAACAAAACAATTGTCAAGCTGATCAAAAAGGTTGTGTTATCTAACAAACGTGACTGGAATGAGAAGTTGGGCGAATGTCTTTGGGCCTAACGCACAATGGTACGAACTTCGACGGGCAATACACCATTTGTTTTGGTCTATGGGAGCGAAGCAGTGCTGCCTCTGGAAATCCAGATCCCCTCACTTCGAGTGGCTGTCACGAACCAACCGACGGAGGAAGATAATCAACATCGCCGTCTACAAGATTTGGAGGCGCTGTATGAAAAATGCCTCTTGGCTAAATAGCGCATCGAGCTCTACCATGCTCGTATTTCACAAGCCTTCAATAAGGAGGTCAAACAAAGGACTTTCCAAGTCGGCGATCTCGTCTTGTCAGTCAAAAGATCGATGGTGATGACCCACAAGACACCAGGGAAATTCAAACTCAAATGGGAAGGCCCCTTCCTAAAGAACTATTATGCCTGAGATCCCTCAACATGTGCTTCCAACTCCCCAGCATGAGAACTTATGAACTTAACCATTGGGTTCACGCTCCTTCTTTCATAATCATGTGCTTCTGGAGCCCAGTTGTTCTATTATATTCTCTTTTTAGTAGAAAACATCCATGTCCATATCACCTCTGAGTTGTTTCTCTACATCTCTACAATGCTAAATCTTACATTACGTAAGATCACGCTAAAATCTATGTTTACCACGTCCATATTACCTCTTAGTAAATATTCTATCTAATAACCCCACATTGTTACACCATAATCATAGAACATCTACGTCAATATCACCTCTGAGTTATTCTTTGTATCCCCACCGAGTTCATTCCTACCACATCCACATCACCTCTGAGTAGGAAAACTCTTACATTAACCCCAAATTTACCACATCCATATGACCTCTGAGTAAATATGCTGGTTCCCCCTCACAACTTATTATCTTTACCTAGAAACTAAGTTGCGCAAAAGATAATAAATCCATCAAAAATCATAAGTTCATCACAAAAGTTGAACAAACAAAAGTTTTTTATTTCCTCAACCGATAAAGGACTACATTGACATAGAAAAGAAACGAAAAGACAACTATGTCTCAAACAAAAAGCAACAAAAAGAACGAAAGACTAAGGGTTAGCAGACAGCTCATCAATGCGGTGCTTTAAAGCTTCATCCCTAGTCTCCACAGTTGCCAAGATCGGACGCTCAGCTTCATGGTGTATCACTTCCTTGGCCTTAGAGGCGATGTCAGCTGCATGTTTATCATCCAATTCCTTCTTCTAATGAAACATGAACGCCAAATGGCGGGTAAACTTTGTCGCTTCTTCCTTGAGCAGGACAAGTTCAGCCTGCGCTCGTTCAAAATCAACTAGAAGTTGAGCCTGCTCCTCCTGAAGGAGGCGAATCTTGACGTCAACTTCTACTATGCTAGCATTCAGAGATTCCCGCAGATTGGCCTTCTCTTCCATAAATGTAACCCCACCTTTCCACTATTATGGATTTTTTAAGTTTTCTCTAAATTAAGTTTGATTTATTATATATATTCTTATTTATAAATATTTAATTATGATTATCTAATTTGAAGAAAGGATTTAAATTAGTTGGCAAGGGAGTTAATTTCCTAGTTAGTTATGACCAATTTGGAGTGGTCCCTACTCTCCCAACCACCTAACTAATTCCTTAACAGAATTTAGGTTATTCATGTAAATAGTTTTGGGTGGGGGGACCTAATTACAATTGGCCAACTATATTCTGTATCTATAAAGCTTTATGAGGAGAGAGAATCCTCATTTTTTTACTCTTTATTCCTTTAGAACTCAAACCAGAGTTCTTCCCAAGTTCCTAATTCCCCCAAATCCGGCTCAAACCCTAACCCTAACGTTGATTGCAAAGATGATGATGGCGACGACGTTCGATGCATCCCCGACGACTGAACCTCCTCAACTCGAGTACCCATGCGGCGGTGACAGTGATCATCCTCCAGCAGCGTCAAGTTTCTGTGGCGACGGACCACATGTGATGGTGACTCCTTGTTCCATTCCTCGACAACAAATATGGACGACAGCTGCATTTCATCCTCCCTGTGAGTTCGTCGACGACTCCGATCTTCTTCCTCAGCGATCGTGAGGACACATTCCGTTCCGACGATCTATTCGGTAGCGAATCATGGTGAGTCCCTCTCAAATTCCTTGGAAATCCTTTGATTCTTGATTTCTTGCTTGTAAAGTGTTGATCTATGTTCCCAACTCAGATCGGAGACGAACGGTTGGATTTTCTCATCAATCGATCGAGAGTTTTTACACCTGCACGGGATCGACGAATTAGTGGTAAGCTCAACTCAATTCTTTATTTCTAGAGTTCTGTAGAATAATTAATTGATGGATTGATGCAATTTAAGGAACGACATGGATCAGATCGATTTGTGAAGCCGGAGCAGTTCTTCTTGACAGAACCGACGCGTCGACTCTGTTTCAGAAGCAAAGAGACGAAGTTGATCCCGAAGATCGGTGAGTGTTGTTTATAATTGATTTATTTCTTCTTAAATTTAGGCAACGATCATGTTGGACTGTCGAATTTCTGTTCTATGGTAATTTCCACCTCTCGACAGTTCAAGAACTAATGCTAGGATTCCTTGTTTCTCCATATAATCAGCTGTTCAATTAATTGACCCAACCAGGATCTGTTCGTGTCGATACGCGGGGGAGGACAGTATCGAAGACCGTCTCTATTTCAATATTTGGACGCGGATTTACTTCCAGGTATCATCTCATTTATGTGAACCCTTTGTGGATTATGTCAAATCGAATCTGGAATTGATAGAATAATGTACAGGGGTGTCCTACAACTACGGGTAGCATGTGTCGACTGTTGTTGCTGTTGCTTTTGTCCTAGGAGCATGTCCGAGAGTATAAAGGAGTAGCAGGGGTTGGCGAGTTGTATCAGGGTTGAATGTTGGTGTTGGATTAGTTAGGATCGTGTCAGCTGTGTTCTGGTTGGTGTCAGAAGTTGACCGGTCATGTGTGGGATACTGCAAACGCGAATTAGAAGCTGGGCGGGGAAAACCAATTAGAATAACCAACTGAACTATGACGGGGACCATGTCAGGTTATAGTTGTATGGATTGTTATTTAGGGAGACTCAGCTTTGAGTTGGTAGTTATTTTATTATGAGATTGTAATGTTATTTTGTTATGAGATTGTAATATTATTTTTACTATGGGCTGTAATGTTACTTTTAACTCCCAGGTTATAGGCAGTACGAATGGGCTGACTATTGAGTTTTCTTCTGTGTCAATTTGCTGGTTTGAGCTAATTAACTTGTTCTCAGTTCTATCATGGTTGTTGCGTTGTTTAGTTTTTCTATTGTTGGGTTAGAGATAAGCCATTGGCTTAGTGAAGTGAACCAATAGAAACTGTTAATGATTGGGGTTGACACAATAGTTGGAATCAATGTATTAAGTTTAGATTCTATATCAGGAAGCTACAGGTGGTCAATTAGGAACCTTGGTTGTGGCTCTATGATGTTGTGCCAACTCTTTTTAGTTTTGGTGGTTAGATGGTTGCATTGACTGAGAAGAGAATGTAGAAAGGTTAAGCAAGTTGCTGGGTTTGAATGTATGTCAAGTTCATAGTTGTTAGTCCAGGCAAGTTATAGATAGTTCTAGGGTTGCCAGGTTGGGTTAGCCGTATGTAGAAGTATGAGGTGGCAGCATTATATATATAGAACTGTTATAATAATTGTTAGCTTTATTAAGGTGTTTCCATGGTAGTATTTTGGTAAAATAATTTTTTCTATATATAATTAGTTGTATGTATATTTGGTATATGTCTAAGTAAAATCTTAACTACTATTCGTTCCGATAATAATAATTTTGAATATTAATTTTAGAAGTATTTTAAAGATGAATATAGATTAGCAAAACAATTGGTATTATTTCGTATTAACTAACTATTTAGAAATAAGAAGATAGTTAATGCCTTTATGCATAACCTTAACCAACTTCTACCTACTAGCATGAGGACATACAGCTCTATTGCCTACCCGTACCTTCCCAGAGCAAGGCAAGTACTTTCTATGTTTTGTGTATTTACATACCTTGTACTTCTTTTGATGACACGATGTGACACGATATCTTGTACTCTTGTACTTCCTGTTCTTGTACATACTTTTGTCTGAGAGGGGAAATACACTAGCTATGTGACCAAACCTTGGTTTTAAAATTCATGTAGATAGCTTAGGCCTCACACTGTGCACGCGGGTCCTAAGCCATACCGATATTCATGTACTCCTGTACATATTCCGGTACTCACCTCAGCCGGTCACATAGGCTAGTTGTATTTCAAATATTGTGCACATGTCATGTCTTGTACTTCAGGTTCATGGTTTACATTCTTGTACTTTATTTCCTGTACTTTACATTCCTGTACTTTTATGTTCTTTTCCTGTACATTTATAGTTCATGTTCTTCTGTACTTATTTCCATATCATGATATTCTTGTTCATTACCTAGAACTGTACTTTGCTCCGCTCCTGACTAGATATGTTGCAGGTGTACTTGCAGGATATCATTCTACCATATGGGCCAGAGCCCGGGACATTAGCTGAGTAGGATGGAGACATGACTTAGCTGGAGGCTTCAGGTTTAGACTGTTTAGCTTTACTCCTAGATACTATTTTTATAGTTCATAGTATATTTCCTTCCTGATGACTTTGGTACCATTATGTTATATGGATTTGTAGATTATGGTGATCTTATCTTTCTGGGAACGTTTTATAGATGTTGTGATTGTGAACATTCATGTTTATCTGGTTAGATTTTCCTAGCTTGGTACAACTTACTTTGTCGTGTCTAACGACGAAGGCTGGGTGTGTCTGACTCGTGCCCGATTATTCGGGAGCGGGTGGTGACATGTTTTTAGTGGTGGCCCATGCAGGTCAGTCCAAATAGTACCTAGGTATTAGAGTACTATTGGCGGACTTGTTACAACTAGGAAAACTTGATCACAACATAGAAAATTGGGTACATCGAGTATATTAATATTCTATAAACACTTATTGTTTTTAGGTTAGGACATTTTAACAGTTTTCTGTTTTTCAGATAATTCAAAGCACGCGACACCGGAACGGTTGATCCATGTACACTTGAGGGTTTTGAGCTACCACTACCTTCTATCGCCCTACTATCCCCATGGGTAGTACGTAGTTGATGGAGATGTTTCAAGAGTCCCTTGACAACCAGAGGGAGTAGGCCATCCTTTTCTAAGTCAGACTTGTAGATGCGCTTTTCGAGCCAGGGGGATTTTTGACTTCCAGACCCTTAGATCTCGGACCTTCCCCGAAACCGAGCGCATACCTTGTATCGAGAAGCAGATCGAGAACCTAGAGCCGCCACTGAAGATCATCCAAGCCTCCGACTTCTCTGAAGATTTAAGCCACTAGCCCGGAGGTCTAGAATGTAGCACAGACAATAGAACGAGATGGGAAGCTGAAGCTCAAGAGAGACATGAAGACTTGTGATGGAGATAGCAACTATTCTGGACCCACAAAGCGTCGCAACACTCAGACAGTGCCTCTTCAGCCGCGTCATCAGATTCAGATAATGGCCATTTGTGCTTTCTGCCGCCGCCCAGGACACTACTACGACGAGTGCAATAAGAGACTAAAGCTATGCTTATTCTGCTAATCGCCTACCCACCAAGTCAAGGATTGCTCGGAGACCGCTGATCACACTGCCCAAGGACGAACACGAGGAGCACCAGAACTACAGCAAGGGGACCGGCCTCTCTAGATTCAGCAACCACATGGAGCACTACCGCAAGGACCAGCCTACGACAGTACAGTTGAAGAAGTTGAAGTGATTTCGATCCCGGAAGAATACTAAAGGCAGAAGGCTTCTTTTGCATGGTTGGAGAAAACCATGTATCTTGATTCGCAATCCAGTCTTTCCTTAAATTTCTCTTAGCACCTAGATCCTTTCTTAAAAATTTTTGTTTTCTCTTTTGAAACCTTGGTTGATATTCAGAATTTATTTCGAGATATTGTTTCCTATTCGGTAAACTTGTTTTAGATCCACAATTCGATAATTGTTTTCTACTATTCGGTACTGTTTGCATATTCATCATTTCATGATTTTACTTCCTAGTGTTGGCACATAATTGAAAATTCTGTTCCCTCATCAAACTTCATGTTATTTGAGATTTTAATCTTGTTCCTCATTCGAAACCTTGTTTGAGCTTCATCCTATTTAGGACATTGTTGAGGATTCCTTTGAAGGTTTTGAAGATTTTGCTTTCTATTCGTGGCTCGCTCCTATTCAAGAATTTGTTTTGTTCACAACCTTGTTTGACCCCGTTTTCTATTTGAGATTTTGCTTGTTTCATATTCACCATTCGATGCATTGTTTCTTATTTTCTACTTGATACTCTATCTTTACTCAATAGTCATAAGCCTTACTTCTTGTTCGAGGTTTTTCTATTCGAGAATTACCTTCTATCTGCGATTTTGTGATATTTTAGTTCTAACTGAGACTTTGCATTCTATTGGAGATTACATTTTCCATTCGAGATATGTTCAAGGTTTTGTTGTTACTTGAGTTTTTGTTGAACATCGTTTCCAATGCGAGATTTTATTTCTTATTTTGCAACCTTGTCTTTTATCTGATACTTTGCTTCTATTCATCCTTCGAGACTCTGTTATCCCTTCAGGATAAAGTTCCATATACGGAATTTTGTTACCATTTTAGATATCAGTTGAGATTTTGGTTATTATTTGAAACTTTGATTCACTGTTCGAGATTTTAAATCTCCCTGGTTGCCCTTTTGTACTCACTACTCTTTGATTTGATTCCTTGTTACTTCTTAGTACCTATAAACCTTTTGATTCTAAAAAGCATATAACATCACCTTTTATCTTGACTTAGACTACCGGAACTTATTTTGAATTCTTGAATTTTAAATTCCCATGAATAAAGTTGAAAGAGTATTCGCTGACCTACTAGGGCGTGGCAGTTGCGCGCTGCAGCCATTATCTGGATTGTGGAGACCGAAAGTTCACTGTAGCCAGCAGCGCACTGGCGGGGCATAAACTCTAAGTTGAAGTGATTTCAGACATTCATAGGTTTCGGGTATTATGGAGAATTTGTCCTAAATTCTTCATGTCATGATCTCTTGGGTTTCTTCGTTGATGATAGTTGAAAAATGGATATAGTGGATAGAATATTCGATAACATATCATTATTTGAGTCACAGAGCCGAAGTTTACTGCAGCCAGGTATACCCTGGCGGGGTAGGGATTCTGAGTAAAGTGATTTCAAATATCTATATAATTTCGGATACCATAGAGACTATGTCCCTTTTCCTATAATTATTGATTTTTCGTGAATCACAAATCCTTACAGTTTCACCAATACCTCCTGGGTGTTCCCATGCACTTTCTTAAATTAACCCTTGCAATTCCCTTGCATTTTATCGTTTGGTCATTAATTTTCACAATAAATATATCTTGCTAGATTTTGATTTCGTTCCACCAGATTTTTTTAATCGTACCTATATCATGTTTTGTCTAAACCTTGATCTTAAGCATGCCTATCTAATCATGATTTTTCTAAATTGCTCCATTTCAATTGTGCTAAACTTTAAATTTAGATTGTGTTTAGAAGGTTGTGCCTTCATAATTTTACTCCTCTAAGTCGTAATTAAAATTCATCTCATCTCGTGCTTATTTAAATTCTTGATCACGGTTAAATCATGTTGTTTCAACTCCCTGTGTGAAATTATCGTACTTGGTATTAATTAGATCTTGTTCCACTTCGTGCTGACCAATTTTTGATCATTTTTAAATCGTGCCACTTTATTTATTTTGACATGCTAAATCGTTTCAAAATTTTGATGAAACATCGAGCGTATACACACTCGTGCCTGACCAATTTTAAAAGCTTGTGTCGTTTTCTGTATCGTGTTGTACCTTTGAATTTCGAGGACGAAATTTTCTAAGGGGGGAGATTTAACCCCACCTTTCCACTATTATGAAATTTTTAAGTTTTCTCTAAATTAAGTTTGATTTATTATATAAATTCTTATTTACAGATATTTTATTATGATTATCTAATTTGAAGAAAGGATTTGAATTAGTTGGTAAGGGTGTTAGTTTCCTAGTTAGTTATGACCAATTTGGAGTGGTCCCCACTCTCCCAACCACCTAACTAATTCCTTAACAGAATTTAGGGTATTCATGTAATTAGTTTTGGGTGGGGGACCTAATTGTAATTGGCCAACTATTTTCTGTATCTATAAAGCTTTATGAGGAGAGAGAATCCTCATTTCTTTACTCATTATTCCTTTAGAACTCAAACCAGAGTTCTTCCCAAGTTCCCAATTCCCCTAAATCTGGCTCAAACCCTAACCCTAACATTGATGGCAATGATGATGATGGCGACGACGTTCGATGCATTCCCGACTAATGAACCACCTCAAGTCGAGCACCCAGGCGGCGGCGACAGTGAGCATCCTCCGGCGGCGTCAAGTTTCCGTGGCGACGGACCACATGCGACAGCGACTCCATGTTCGATTCCTCGACAACAACTATGGACGGCGGCTGCATTTCTTCTTTTCTGTGAGTTCGTCGACGACTCCGATCTTCTTTCTCAACGATCGTGAGGACAAGTTCCGTTCTGGCGATCTATTCGGTGGCGAATCGTGGTGAGCCCCGCCCAAATTCCTTAGAAATCCTTCGATTCTTGATTTCTTGTTCGTAAAGTATTGATCTAGGTTCGTAACTCAGATCAGAGACGAACGATTGGATTTTCTCATCAATCGATCGAGAGTTTTTACACCTGCACGGGATCGACGAATTAGTGGTAAGCTCAACTCAATTCTTTATTTCCAGAGTTCTGTAGAATAATTGATTGATGGATTGATGCAATTTAAGGAACGACATGGATCAGATCGATTTGTGAAGCCGGAGCAGTTCTTCTTGACAGAACCGACGCGTCGACTCTGTTTCAGAAGCAAAGAGACGAAGTTGATCCCCAAGATCGGTGAGTGTTGTTCATAATTGATTCATTTCTTCTTAAATTCATGTGACGATCGTGTTGGACTGTCGAATTTCTGTTCTATGGTGATTTCTACCTCTCGACAGTTCAAGAACTAATGCTAGGATTCCTTGTTTCTCCATATTATCAGCTGTTCTATTAATTGACCCAACCAGGATCTGTTCATATCGATACGCGGGAGAGGACAGAGTTGGAGACCGTCTCTGTTGCTTTCATTATTTGGACGCAGATTTACTTCCAGGTGATAGAGTATTGTACATGGGTGTCCTGCAACTGCGGGTAGCATGTGTCGACTGTTGTTGCTGTTGCTCATATCCTGGGTGCGTATCCGGGGGTATGAAGGAGTAGCAGGGGTTGGCGAGTTGTATCAGGGTTGAATGTTGGTGTTGGATTAGTTAGGATCGTGTCAGTTGTGTTTCGGTTGGTGTCAGAAGTTGACTGGTCATGTGTGGGATACTTCAAACGTGAATTAGAAGCTGGGCGGGGAAAACCAATTCGAATAACCAACTGAACTGTGATGGAGACCATGTCAGGTTATAGTTGTATGGGTTGTTATTTAGGGAGACTCAGCTTTGAGTTGGTAGTTATTTTTTTATGAGATTGTAATGTTATTTTGTTATGAGATTGTAATGTTATTTTTACTATAGGCTGTAATGTTACTTTTAACTCCTAGGTTATAGGCAGTACGCATGGGCTGACTATTGAGTTTCCTTCTGTGTCAATTTGCTGGTTTGAGCTAATTAACTTGTTTTCAGTTCTCTCATGGTTGCTGTGTTGTTCAGTTTTTTCTATTGTTGGGTTGGAGATAAGCCATTGGCTTAGTGAAGTGAACCTATGGAAATTGTTAATGATTGGGGTTGACACAATAGTTGGAATCAATGTATTAAGTTTAGATTCTATATCAGGAAGCTACAGGTGGTCAATTAGGAATCTTGGTTGTGGCTCTATGATGTTGTGTCAACTCTTTTTAGTTTTGGTGGTTGGATGGTTGCATTGACTGAGAAGAGAATACGGAAAGGTTAAGCAAGTTGCTTGGTTTGAATGTATGTCAAGTAGATAGTTGTTAGCCAGGCAAGTTATAAATAGTTCTAGGGTTGCCAGGTTGGGTTAGCCATATGTGGAAGTATGAGGTGGCAGCATTATATAGATAGAACTGTTATAATAATTGCTTGCGTTACTAAGGTGTTTCCATGATAGTATTTTGGTAAAATAATTTTTTTATATATAATTAGTTGTATGTATATTTGGTATATGTCTAAGTAAAATCTTAACTAATATTCGTTTCTATAATAATAATTTTGAATATTAATTGTAGCAGTATTTTAAAGATGAATATTGATTAGAAAAACTATTGGTATTATTTCTTATTAACTAACTATTTAGAAATAAGTAGACAGTTAATGCCTTTATGCATAACCTTAACCAACTTCTACTACTAGCAGGAGGACAGACAGCTATATTGCCTACCCGAACCTTCCCGGAGCAAGGCAAGTACTTTCTATGGTTTTGTGCATTTATATATCTTGTACTTCTTTTGCTGACACGATGTAACACGATATCTTGTACTCTTGTACTTCCTGTTCATGTACTTACTTGTGTCGGGGAGGGAAAATACACTAGCTATGTAACCAAATCCCGGTTCTAAAGTTCATGTAGATAGCTTAGGCCTCGCACTGTGCACGCGAATCCTAAGCCGTACCGATATTCATGTACTCCTGTACATATTCTTGTACTCACCCCAGCCGGTCACATAGGCTAGTTGTATTTCAAATATTGTGCACAATTCATGTCTTGTACTTCAGGTTCATGGTTTATATTTTTGTACTTTATTTCCTGTACTTTACATTCCTGTACTTTGATGTTTTTTTTTCTGTAAATTTATAGTTCATGTTCTCCTGTACTCATTTCCATATCATGATGTTATTGTTCATTACCTAGAACTGTACTTTGCTCCACTCCTGACTGGATATGTTGTAGGTGTACTTACAGGATATCATTCTACCATATGGGCCAGAGCCCCGGACATTAGCTGAGCAGGATGGAGACATGACTTAGCTAGAGGCTTCAGGTTTAGACTGTTTATCTTTACTCCTAGATACTGTTTTTAGAGTTCGTAGTATATTTCCTTCCTGATGACTCTGGTACCCTTATGTTATATGGATTTATGGATTATGGTGATCTTATCTTTCTGGGAATGTTTTATAGATGCTGTGATTGTGCACATTCATGTTTATCTGGTTAGATTTTCCTAGCTTGGTACAGCTTACTTCGTCGTGTCTAACGACGAAGGCTGGGCGTGTCCGACTCGTGCACGATTATTCGGGAGTGGGTCGTGACAATAGAGGAAGACAACCTCTGCTCCTTGGCCTCAACATTGGCCAGCTCTTGTTCCCTGATAGCCATGGTGTCCATATCGGCTGACTCAACCTCAGCCACCAACTTGCTCTGTTCTTTTTCTATCAAAGTGGAAAAATCATTTCGTCGAATACTCTGGACCTCAGTAAGGTGATGATCGAGCTCAGCAATAGAAGCCTCCAAGATCTCAGCCATATGGTTGTGACCCTGATGAGATCGGATCAACCTAATGTGTAGGATCGCCATTGCCCTCGCAGTCATGAAACTCCCGTCTTGTTCCAGTTCAGCAGACACCCCTCTCATCAATATCTTATACATGGCATCGACAATGTACTTTATGTATTCGTCTGCGTCAACCAATACTTCAGGCGTCATAGCGGGAGATGTTGGAGTTACTACGTGAGCCGGGAGGGTAGTCAAACCTGCAAAGGACGGTACATTTTGGCCTAAAAAATCGGTTGCCACCTAACTCATGAAATCTTTAGTCATTGTACCTTCAGGACGCAAGACCAGAGCTTTAACATTCGTCGTCTCTGTTTGACGAGTGACATCGCCAGAGCCATCAACCACCGGAGCCAAGTCCCTTGAGGGACCCATCGTAGTCCCCAAAGTGGGCTGGACAAAAGGAGACCCCTCCACTATAGGGGCCTTACCCTTATCAAGACTTGTCGC
The DNA here is from genome assembly GCA_029216955.1 of Iris pallida. NCBI lineage: Eukaryota > Viridiplantae > Streptophyta > Magnoliopsida > Asparagales > Iridaceae > Iris > Iris pallida. Next base: position 9,782,315 of record JANAVB010033814.1, read on the forward strand.
AGAAGGTCCATCAACATCAAGACCCGCTGTAGCAGGCTCAGAAACAATACTAGCAGCATGAGCAAGCCCCTTCATTCCACCCCCTGGTAAAAGCACACGGTAGCACCGGGAGATATAATGTCTTATTCCTTCTCTCTCTCCCATGGGACGGGAGTAGGACTCGGCAGTCGAGGCTTTTTTCTACTTCAACTGAAACAGAAGTAGGACTCGGCGATCGAATCATCTCTTCTGCCCCGACCTCCATCGCTGGGACATAAGTAGGGCTTGGCAACGAAGTCACTTCAACTTTCACATCCTGTGCAGTCGAAAGGTCTACCGGTTCCTCTATGTTACGATCAGGTGAGGGATCAGTTGTCATCTCCCCAGCCGGCTCTCCTCCGCCCATCACAGAGTCTTCCTCAGTGTTATGAACATCAGGATGTCTTTCGGAGAGGACGAATCCCAATCAACTTCCTCATTTGGAGGACCTTGTAAACACCCTAAATTTTATATTTCATTTAAATTATTTTATAGTATATTTTAAGTTACTGGATTTTTATTATGTTAATAATTGGTAGCAAGATAAATGCTACATTATATGAGTGCCTAGATAAATTGTACAAAGTTAAGTACGATGTATTTCAAGGAAAATATGTTTTATCAAACTTCGTTTTAAAAAGGAATTTTATGTTACTTTTACAATATCTTTATAATTTTAAAAGATCATGTATTTAATTAGTATTTTATTAAAGGTAGCATGTCAATGCTACATCTAATATAAGTATAGGTATATATCATGCTAAATATTACTAGAATATTTTAGAAGTATTTTGGTGATTTTAGGATAAATTATCTAGATAAAATAGGTGTATATAGATGTAATCTAGATCACACACACACACACACACACACACACACACACACACACACACACACACACACACATATATATAAACAAACTATTGTTCATCACCCCTTCCAGATATTTTATTGTGACCTTCTAACGGTTTCAAATTTGAGAAATGATTTAATCGTTCCTTGACTGTATCCACCTAGGAGACTATCTTCTCTCTGAAAACTGTGTCCCTAAATTATTTTACTAGATTCCTTAATTAATTTTATTTCATGCTTCAACTTGTTCTTCTTTAATGTTTGTGCATTAATTGTCACTTCATGAACTCCTACTTTCTATTTTAGATCTTTTTGTGTCCTTTACCGTGACTTTGATATTTAGAGTGTAATACTTGTTGTTACCTTCCTACAAATTTCATATGTAAGACCTAGACGAACTTACCTTCATGTAGGTATATCATGTCCCACCCAAACACGTCCCTTGGTACTCTATTTTTATGATATGACTTTCGGGTCATAAAGACTAGACTATAACCTTTACCATGATACCGATATATTTTTCAACCAAGGATAGGGACTCAACCTCGACTCAATTCTTTCTATCCGATATGTGATTTTGTTCTACTTAATTCCTTAAATGCTTAACTTTGTGCTTTATTTTGATTGTTTGACCCATTGTCCCATTACACTACTAGTTTAACCCTTGTAAGTTGAGTAGAATAACTCATGACCTAACAAACCTTTGTCCTTGTGACCCATATTGATAAGTTTACTTAGACTATAGAATTTAGAGGACCCTAACTTATCTAGTCAACCAAGCCATAGATAAGAAAACACTAGGACGACTGCATAAGCCCAAACTTTTGGCAAGACTTAGATTTTAATGGATCTTCGACTATTTAATTTCCTTCATTAGTATTCCTTACTTATATTTTGACTATTTTATGATGCTAATTTAGCCTTAGTTTTGCAAGCTTATTCTTTTATCGAGCTTGTTCACGACATATGTGTTATTGGGGACGCCTACTAATACATTGTCTAATCAGACCCGGTGCATGATGGTCTGATCAACCTAGTGTACTTTGGTTCGCTTTTCATATATTGTTCGACGTGGATGGAGACATAGTTAAACTTGGCCTCTAGAATTCCATCCGCGACTGCCTTGGCAATTCTTTTTGAAAATTTTCAATCGTCTTTGAATCACTTATTCGTATTCGATAATATCTTCTTCGAACTCTTTATTATTTTCGTCTTTCGCCTATATTAGAAAGATAAACACTCGTACTTGATATCCCCTTAGTTGCCCACCATCTATTGTCAAGATAGTTAACCACAGACCAACCAATGTGACTATATCCCCGTCTCGAGTTACCTTTTTCCTCTACCCTAGATTCATTATTGCAACCTTCTAATCGTTCTTGAAACTTGAAAATGATTCAAATCATTTCCTTAACCATACTTTAAACCTAGACGACTATATTCGCTCAAAAAACCATCTCTCCTAAATGTCTACATTATTCTTTTTGACCTACTCAATTCCTTTATATTCTCTAATTCGTGTTATCATAATTTTATTACCTTAACTAGCGACCCTTCTTCAATTCCATAACCATGATGTATTTTTGCAGATATCAAAATTACGATCTTCCAATGCATATTTGTGTCGAACGTCGTTTCTTCGCCTCATCCAAAATTTTAATCGTATTTCGGTATTGATGAACTCTTTCTATCTCCCCTACCATACCTATTCCTAAATTTTGAGGACAAAATTCTTGTAAGTTGGGTAGGATGTAAAAATCCTAAATTTCTACTACAATTTTTTAATAAATATGGTATTGATTTTTGTACTTCGTATTTGTACGTCGCGTACGAGTTTGTGTTTCGTAAATTTCTCCTCAAGTGCAAATAAGTGCGAAGTACATATTTTTATAAAATGTTTTAATTACATAGATGTAGAAAATATTTCAAAATAATAGACGATAAATATTTTATATTGCTTGAAGTTGTAAATGCGTCGCGCCGAAGATTGCCAAACTTTATTTTTATTTAAAAAAAGGTTATTTTATTTTATGGTACAAGTATAACTAGTAATTTAGAAAAACTGTGTTTTATGTAAATATTATTTTTGCATGCGAGTGTATATATATTTATATTTTCGAAATTAATTATTATCATTAATATATTATTTCAAAAAAGGTATATTAAATATGGATTGATTTAATATGTAATTAATTATGGTGATTTAAGTTGGAAAAATATATTAAGTTATTTAAATACAGTAAATTAGAGGTAGAATCTATCTACATGGGATTATATTTGATTGAGTTACTTTTTAAACAATTTGAATTAAATAGTGGAAAAGCTAAGGGGAATTAAAACTCTTCTTAGTCCTTATCTAGATAAGACTTTTGTAAACTCCCAGATTTTTCAAAATAAATATTTGTAGAATTTTTGGATTTTTAAATTACTATTTATTGACTTATTATATAATTTTTATAATTTTACATATTTTAGTATAGTGCTCATTAGTGAATTTAGTATAAAAATATATAAAGCTATTTTTTAGTACATTAAGGATCTAAACTATATTATACAATTTTTCTCAAAACTTTAGGATTTATTTTATAACTTTTATTACTTTTTACATGTTACTTATATTGTACACTATTTACATAATATAGAATAAATGTCAATTTAGTATTAAATATTTCAGCTTGTATAAATGAGATTAGATGAAGGTTGTTTAAATAAATATTAACTCGATTTATTATCTATAGCAATTTTAAATAATATTATAGATAATTTAGATAAATATGAACTATATTTTAAGTTAATCATAATTCTAAGTCTAATAGGAAAGCATCAATATCTATATTATTTCATAACAAAGTAACTCCTATCAATTTAAATCAAATACTATCTAATTTAGGAGATAAATCTGAAATAAGTACCTATATATAACCAATACAATCCCTTCCTATCAACCATAATTTGAAATTATTTTTAGTCCAATAGGAACTCAAAATTTGTCATCAGAATTCAGCCCCGCTTTTTAGTAGCAAGAGCAACTTGGAACGACGATATCTCCTAGCTCCGAACTCTGTTTTGCCTCCAGTTTTTTTTAAAAGAAGTGTATCGAGGTAAGATTTCCAGAAACATATTTTAATAGAAAAAAATTATCCTGTAGATTTCTGCAAAACTGTTTGTGTATTTAGTGTCCCAAAAATAAACGTGTTTCAGTATTTTTGTGATTTCGGGAGATTCCGGAAACGAAAATGAGATCCATTTAGTTGTTCGGAAAGATGATACAAAATCTATGCCATATCCTAATTTTAGAATCTATTAAATAAATGTAATAGGTGCAATATTAATTATAATTATATAATAGACTATTTTCAGCATCTGAAGTTGTTCCTACACCTTCTCCTGTGTGCGTTGTTGTTGATTCGTCGCCAGGACATCATCTTACCTCACTCTGGACATCAGGTAAGATACTTTGCTATATTTACGGCTTATATTTAGTCTGCATTTTTATTATTGCATATCACTGTTTATTTATTTCCAGTTCTTGTAGCTGTATCATTATTACAGTTCCTGATTTATTGCCTGCTCAGTGATATTAGCATTACTTTACTTATTATCCTTTGATTGCATATGGACCTAGAGTTAAGGAACTACCATTTGTAGTGTATAACATAAACCTTGACACAGTTATACCACGAGTTATGTGTGAGATGAGTAGCATGTAGAGGTACTTGCGTGATGGCTGATCACCTGTGCGCATGCGTTAGGGCTAACTGCTAATAGAAGCATGTTAGGAGACTTGGCAGGTAGTAGAGGTATAGGAGTCATGGATGTGACTCTACTAGGCATTGGGTGGGAAGAACAGTTCATTAACGTATGCGCCACGCATGCACTTTCCTATTATTGTTGGTTATCTCCGCTGGAGATACAGTCCTGAATCCTGATACCTGATTTCCTGCTGGCCTCTGACATTCAATGAATATTATGCTTTGAGGTCCCTGGTATCCTGGTGGGACCATACCTGAGTTCCTGCTCCTGTAGCCAGAGTACCCACATGTTGAAGGTTTGTTCATACTGCATAAATATATTAGAATGGTCAGGTAACCCTCGTCAATGTCATATCACCCCGTTCCAATAGTAGCTTGGGACAATACTGTATCGCGGTATAGTGTACTACCCTGTACTTGTTTAGTTGTTGGGGTAGTCTACTGTTTCGATGATGAGGTATTAGATCTTGTTACGATTGGGACTATTTACTTTACTTTTGATTTATGTCATAGAATATATATTCAGTTATGTGGCATGTTCTTTATGTATCTTGTTACGTCCCTCTGAGGACCTGGTTATCTCTCCAGGTATGTGCTTTATGAATTATCGCAGGTGTTCTAGCCAAGGCCTTGATCTTCTCCATTCCTTCGAAGATGATTGCTCTTGGTTCGTCTTGCCATTTTTATCGATCATTCCCTTGTGTATTTTCTTTCATTTAAAATAGTTGGTAGTGGATTTGTCTCTGCCCAACTACATGTATAAATGATAAATTCTTGAGTTGATTTATATATTATTCTTTTGATTTTATGGATGAGATTTAGTAATCTTGGTTTACTGTATTTTACAGCTTATGGATACATACGAGGTTTTCATATATTGGAGTATACTTCGTATGTATACAGCTGGCATGTCTACGTACTTAGTCCTAAGTATTTTGGGACTGGGTGTTACACCAGCGACCTCAACCTGCTGCGCCTTTTCGACATCATCTCGGAAGCATGATGCCAATTGAAGACTTCGTAATGGCCTACTCTCAACTAGACGGATTACTCAGATGTCTCAGTTAGGCGAATTGCCTCAGCCAGGCGCATCACAATCTTTGGAAGGAGTTCGTCATCAAATCTTCTTCGAACAAGGAGATCCGTAATCCGCAGTGCCAGCACTCGCCAAGGAGGAGGATCGGTCAAATTCATCTTCATTGAGAAGTCAAAAGAGAGGCAAACAAAATTTTCTCAAAATCGTTGCTGACCGCATAGGCGTTATACGGCCAAGTTGATCCAGGCCACAGAAGGAAGAGCCGTATGAGCCTTATGCGGCTAAGTTGATCTAAGCCGCAGAAGCAAGGCTCCCAAAGACCCCATACGGCCAAGTGGCCTCGAGCCGCAGAAATAAGGCTCTTGGAGACCCTATGAGGCCAAGTGGACTCGAGCCATAGAAGCAAGGCTCCTGGAGACCTCATGCGGCTAAGTGGACTCGAGCCACAGAAATAATGCTCCCGAAGATCCCATGCGGTCAAGTGGAGCCGAGCCGCAGAAGCAAGGCTCCTGGAGACCTCATGCGGCTAAGTGGACTCGAGACATAGAAGCAAGGCTCTCGAAGATCTCATGCGGCCAAGTGAAACCAAGCCGTAGAAAGAATGCTCCCGAAGATCCCATGCGGCCAAGTGGAGGCGAGCAGTAGAAGAAAGGCTCATAAGGCCGCTATGTAGCCAAAATGGTTCAGGCTCTACTCTGTGGGGGGACACATGGCAAGTTGGCCAAGTCTCAACCACCCAGATTTGCTGCAACAAATAAATCTCAACAAATCCACCAGCTGGCAGCCAAAGACCGAGTCCTCGTGTGCTGTTACAGCCACGTGGCCATCTATGCGGCCCAAAATGTGTTTCATTCAGAAATCACTATAAATAGCAGGGCATCAAATTTTTGCTAGAGGCTGGCAATTTTCTCAAGAGCAAAGACAGTGTCTGATAGTCCAAGGAGTAAGACAGAGTTCCTACACTTCTCCCGAGCCTCCACCGTCACCCTCCAAAATCAAAATAAATTATACTTAGATTGTTTCCTAGGATTTCTTTCTAGGCTCTCTGTTGTACTTTTAAAGTTTCCAATCAATATAGTTCTTCAGTTGTTCTTGTGTTGATAATCAATGGCAAACACGATGGCGACTCTGTTGGGGACGACTTTCTCTATTGATGAGAAATTGGTGATGCAATTTGACACGTCCAAGCTCGGCTCTACGTAGTAGATGCTTGTTGGTCGCTTCGATCAACAAGCATTCGAGGAAATGCTCTCCGATGGGAGCACCAGTCCAGCACAGAAGCGAGCCAACCCGAAAAGAGCTCGCAGGACATGGAGGCCCAAGGCCACTACCCCTCACCAGGCTCTGGAAGAAACTCCTCTCGCCACTAAAGAAGACAGCCAAAGTTCCCATACGGCCTCGCTTAAAATCGCAGAAGACCCTGCTGTCCCCAAATCCAGCAGAGAAAAATACTACGATGCTGGACGTTTGGGGGCACAAGGAAAACTCATGCGATCAAAGAAGAGACCGCATAAGGAAGGTGGCCGCAGGCATACTGCCTATGCGATAGCAAATCGTGGCCGCAGACAGAGTTCCTATGCGGCAGCCAATCCTGACAGCAAGCAGGATGCCCCATACGGCCCTGTCAGAAGCTCTGTCTTTGACCGTCTCTCATGCGGACCAGACCCCATGTATCCCGTTGAGGATGTTGAAGCTTCCAACTTGGACTCTTCCTACTATGCACCTTCAGGTGCTAAGTCGAAGATGTCTAGGGCAGTACGGGCTCAACAAGCCCAGTCAAATGTCTAATCTGCTGACCTTCAGCGGGTACCATTAACTGTTACACGGGCCCCTGATGGAAAGTTGTACAGAACCTTCCGTGTCCAGCCCTCTGCGGCAAATGGACATGGCAGGTCCCAAAAGTCTCCCTACAAAGATTGAGAGCAAGTACTTTTACTAGCCTCAGATCAGGGAGCAAATATGATACCTACGCACCCGTGCGCTCAAGATACCCGAGCCCACAAAACGGATGCAAAGGTAGATCAATCTGCCCTCGACTTGCGAGAAGTACTCATCCACAAACGTAAGGAGAGAGAGGCAACCTTGGCATACAGTGAGCCCTCTCTAGGACATCACTGTACCCAAGTTATCATCAACTGCTGTTGCAACAAGTCAGCAGCACCTAAAGACCGGCAGTCCGTCTTCCAACGACTGCACCAGCCAGCACCTATCCGACGATAACTCGAGAAACAAGTGCAAATTTTAGGAGACGAGGAATTTTCTTTTGCCTCCTGTAATTCAACTGAAAAGGTTCCTGCCAGCAAGGGAGGAAAGAAGACAGGCTCCTCCAGTTCGGTAACCTCAGCCAGCACGGCAAGAAAACTCTTATCTGGAGGATTGCCGCCGACGATCACAGGGGGTGTCTACCTAGGCACCCGTTCAAGAAAGAAGCTTCTAACACCTGGGGGTTCAACCTCCATGTCCCTGGGGGTGAACAAAGCCGGGGGTGGTAGTCCCTTGAACGTATGCAACAACCCGGTGTTCTAAGAGGATGCGCATGGGGTAGCGATCCACTAGAATTATGCAACAGACTTGGTCGTCCCCGAGGGTGACCGCCTTCGCCAAGACGACGCAGCTTCCTGTGCAGGGGGTAGCACCCCTTCCGAGTCCGAGGAGGAGGACATTCCGACGTTCCCCGACGATTTCTCTATACGAGGGTACGATACGGAAAGCACATCCTCTATGGTCCCATCCGTCTCTCCCCACGTGCGGACAGTATTTATGGCAGGAGATGATCATGAAGGGCCAAATGATCGACAACGTCTAGAAGCGCTTGATTCCATGATGCTAACCTTGGTCAAGTCAGTAGACGAGATCAAAGCTACCTTGCCGACTCAACCAGCAAGGACACTTGGACGAGCAAGCTTGGGCCCCGCAGTCATCGCGGACTCAAACACGACCGCTTCTCCTCTGGACGACAATCCTCCTGGAATATTCGGTCCCTCAGCTGTAGACGAGGCCAGGGAGGCAAGGAGAGAAGTCCAAGAGCTTCGAGCAATGTTTAATGCCCGAGACTCCTCCCGGGACCTCAGAATACGGCAGCCGCATCCCACTGCATGGAGAGACGTTCCTTTTCCTCCGCGGTACAAATATTTCATATCGATTTATATGACGGAAAGACCTCTGCTAGCCGGTACATAACTTATTTTGAGGTCACAACAGACCACTTGCCGTATAGTGATGCCATCCTTACACGATTATTTATCGGAGCATTGGAGGGTATCGCGTTCGACTGGTACCACAATCTCCCAGGCAACTGTATCCATTCCTTCGATGGCTTAAAACCCATGTTCCTAGAAAGGTTCTATGAAGTTGGGCATGATGTGACAATGTTGTCTCACATGGAAATCATTCAGGGAGAAAGGGAGCTGACGAGAAACTACATCGAGTGGTTTCGCCAAACCCAGATGAGATTATCCCAAGGCAATCCTGAAAGCTCCTTGATCAAAATTTGCCAAAAGAAGTTGCCCCCTGCAATCAGCCTATGGATGGGCGAAGATCAATTCAAGGATTGGATGACTTTCATAATAAGCACTATAAATACGAAGGTGAAGTTCAAGAAGGCTCGCCAGCTGGGATTACACATTCCAGATGTAAAGGACAAAGGCAAACGTCCCAGTACCACCTCCAATACAACAGTGGCGGAACCACCAATAACAGGGACACAAAAGGCAAATAGGCGATGGTCGCTGGTACAACCAAAAAGCCTGAACAAAAGCAAGCAGAAGCTCTGAAGCCCAAGGAGATGACATACTCTTTTGAAGATAGCCATGTCAAGTCTATCTTCGACGTACTCCTGAAGGCGGGTAGGATCCGACTCCGTGATGTAGACCACGAGCCTCGACCAGCAGAGATCGAGGATCTGAAGTATTGTCACTTCCACCGCTATGTCCACCACCCTACGCAGGAGTGCTTCACATTAAAGTGGTACATCCAGAACCTCATCAACTCTAATACTCTGTCGCTAGATTTCGAAGAGGTTACCGTGGCTGCAAACATGGCATCCGTTCAGTTCGGTGACTTCCCCCAACAAAAACTCAAGACGGGGTAGTACCTCTTCCCCAGGAAACGATGGAGGTTACTAACCTTCCACCTGTACGGGACCAGACGACTGGATTGGTGCCTCTCACCACGTCACGAGGAGAGGTAATGTGGGTCCACCCGGACTTAGTGCCCGAAGTTACCCAGGCGGGGCCAACTTTAACTAGCAAGAGGAAGGGTGGAAAATCCAGATCCTGCTATACAATCTCAGCCGAAGCTGACGAGGCGGCAGCCGTTGTTACCCGGTCTGGCACATAATTCCAGCCCTCTCTGGGTAATTCAGTCGAGGACCCTCAGCCAACAACGCTGCCTGCTACTGATGTTTCGGGACCATCCCAGCCTCTACCAGAAGATAGATCCAAGCCGAAGGAAACCCGCTTCGATAGGCTGCTCCGTAAGGACGCACCTCAGGGGCTGGAGAGACCTTACAACTTTGACATACTAGCACAACTGGCTAATACGCCAGCAAAGTTGTCGTTGTACGAGCTCCTAAGGCTCTCCAAGGACATTTACGTCGCATTGAACGAAGCACACTAGAATGCTGATGCCTACTTAGCTCAGGTCAAACCTACAGAGGAGGACCCGTCAGCGGATCTCTAGGGCAGCAATTGTGCTGATGTAATATCCAACATCGTATTCACCCCACAGGACATGTTAATCAAAACCAACTTGCATGATCGCCCCTTGTACTACACTGGATACGTAGGTGACATCAAGTGGATCGGATGCACATCGATCCTGGCTCATCAATAAGCATCATCCCAAAAATCTTATTTCAACTCCTGGGTATCCCTATGCACCGGCTAGCATCGACCAACACTGCCATTAGCAATTTTAACTCGGGAAGAAGCTATCCCCTGGAAAAAATTTGCTTGAAATGTCAGTTCGGCGACCTGAAGACGGAGGTTAGCTGCTACGTCATAGACGCAGATACGTCCTACAATATCCTCTTGGGACGTCCATGGATACATGACTATATGATCGTGCCGTCCATGCTCCACCAGTGCTTCAAGTATGTCAGTAAGCACGGCTTCATAAAGATGGAATTCGCCGACATCGATCCCTTCAAAGGGCTTGAGTCTTACTATTCGTCTGAGGCTTGTCTATATAATAAATCTAAGCAGCACACAGTTGATGTGGGGACACAAAACGAACCCGAGGCCACAACAGGGTGAGAAGAACCTCTAAAAATCTGTCTCCAGGCTCGTAAACCAGGCAAAGCCGTACCTCTTATCGCAACTTTGCATAAAGACCCCAGCTGCGTAGTTGGAACCAATGGTCATTCGACTCCGGAGGTCTAGCCAGGAGCCAAAACCCGTCGTGGAGCTGATGGTGATCCGATTGTCGATATCCAATCAAAGGCGAACGGAAGATACAAAGTCCTCTGTGGAGCCGATGGTGATCCGATTGTCGAAAGCCAATCAAAAGCAAACAGAAGATACAAAGTCCTCTGTCGAGCTGATGGTTATCCGCCTCCCCAAGACGAGCCGACAGCCAAGTGTTGATCCGAGGCCCTCAAGCAAGCCGATGCCACAAGCAGAACCCTTGGTGGTCAAGCTGCCTAAGACATCGCCCCAGCCTCCGGTCACGCAGGGGGTAGCTGAAGAGGAGTTATAACTCGCAAAATATTTGGTTGCACATGTTGATAGTCCCTCTGTCGATGATATAATTCCTCTCAACAAGATACCTTATTTCATCAATAAAAGGTTGCCGTTGAACTATCCTGAGCGCAATAAGCTTAATCTGATGTATTCTATGGAGCACGGTCTGGACATTAACCTGCACACACAGGTGACAACCGTCTATACCCTGAATCGACTTACTTCCATTAGAGTTGCCTACTTTCTAGTCCTAGGCAGAAGAAAAGGTGATCACACAATCATCTTCGGCCGAAAAGAAGGTCCTCAACCTTTCATGCCAGAAGAGTTCGATCTCGAACTCGACACTGGAAGGTTGTCGCTCTACTTGTATAGTTTCCAAGCCAAGTACTTCATGCAAAAGCGGGGTACGATCTGGAAACTACCCCAGGCCTGAACTACGACAACGTCCCGTGATCACCTCTGCAGTTGCCAGTCCCGACTGGAAAACCTCAAGATTATTACAGCAAGTCCAGACATGGTCTAGGTTATGTTACACCAGCAACAACTCCCGAGAGCTCTTAAGAGGAATGCGAGTGGCATTCTCACTCGTCCGAATCACCCACTTACAATTTCGTTGATAGCATTGGGGATATATTCAGGCAAACACTATCTGTCAACATGACATCTATCGACATTCAAGAAGAAGACGAAGAGCTGCCCAAATCCATTGAATTGCAGCCATGGGTCCAACAGCTGGATGCATAGTGGGAGAAGCGCTTTGAACTACAAGACCCTCCCACTGAAGATGAGGTCATGCAAGTTGACCTTGACGATGGATCCTCCTCGAAGCCAATCTTTATCAGTAAAAGCCTGACGGACGATGAGCGAGTGTCGCTGTTACAACTCGTCAGAGAATATATTGACGTCTTCGCTTGGAGCTATGAAGATATGCCAGGGCTAAACCCCGAGATCCTACTTCATAAGCTCACTATTCATCCAGACGCGAAACCAGTCAAACAACAACAACATCAGTTCTACCCAGATATCATGAATTCCATCGAAGCAAAAGTAAATAAGCTTATAGAAAGTGGCTTCATCCGCGAGGAGCAGCACCCAGATTGGGTAGCTAATATAGTACCCGTCATAAAAAAGAACGGAAAGATCCGAATTTGCATCGACTTCTGCAATCTGAATGCGGCGTGCCCTAAGGATAAATTTTCTCTTCCGATCACAGACATAATGATCGATAATATGTGTGGCTTCGAGCACATGTCCTTTATGGATGGCTTTTCAGGATACAATCAAATCAAAATGTCTCCTGATGATGTGAAGCATACGTCATTTCGAACACCGATCGGCGTGTATTGTTATATAGTCATGCCCTTCGGCCTAAAGAACATCGGTGCTACATATCAATGAGCTATGAGTGTCATCTTTAGAGATCACTTGCGCAAGACAGTGGAGTGTTACGTTGACGACATCACCATTAAAAGCTGCTCCAAGGATGATCACTTGTACGATTTGAGGACAGTGTTCGACTTCATGCGTGCACATAATCTGAAGATGAACCCCACCAAGTCCTTTCTGGGCATGCCCAGCAGAAAATTCTTGGGCCTTGTCATTACTCTCCGGGGTATTCATATTGACCCTGATAAGACAAAAGCAATCCTGGAGATGAGGCCACCGAGGAACCTCCGCGAACTCCGAGGCCTTCAGGGAAGATTAGCCTACATCAGGAGGTTCATATCTAACCTCTCATGATGATGTCAACCATTCACACAACTCATGAAGAAAGAAGTATTTTTTGTATGGAATAAAGAATGGAAATGCGCCTTTGATGGCATTACGGAATATCTATTAAATCCGCCAATTCTGGTAGCCCCGATCGTCGGAAAGCCCTTCCTGCTCTATCTACGGGCAATGGAACACTCCCTCGGTGCCTTGCTAGCGCAGAACAATGATACGGGGCACGAACAAGCGATCTATTACCTCAGCCGAATAATGGTAGGGCTGGAACATAGGTACACCGCCGTGGAGAAGGAATGCCTTGCCTTGGTGTTCGCCATTCAGAAAATATGACACTGTGTGACAGGGAAGACCATCCATGTTGTCTCATGAGTTAACCCCCTCAGGGGTTCTCATGACCAAGCCAGGCACACTCAGTTCTCGTCTAGCAACCTGGGCGATATTGTTGTCCCCCTACGACATGGTTTTCGTTCCACAGAAGGTAGTCAAAGGTCAAGCCTTGGTCGACTTCTTAGCAGCCCATCCAGGTTCAGAAACAGTCAGAATCCATGAAAAAATCCCAAACGATGTCGTTAACTCAAGTATGACTTCACATGATGCCGTTTGGCAAATGTTTTTCGACGGTGCTTTAAGAACGGGGCCCCATGGTAATATCGTCGCTGGAGTCGGGATAGTATTAATTTCTCCCTCTAGATTGGTAGTCAATCGGGCGTACTCTCTCGCAGAGCCCTATTCAAATAATGTGGTCGGATATAATGTTCTGGTTATCGGGCTCCGACTCGCAAAAGAAGTGGGGGTCGAATACCTAGAAGTGTATGGCGACTCACAGTTGATTGTTAATCAAATCCGAGGCTCATACGAGGTCCGCAACGAGGACCTGATTCCTTATCATCAGACAGCGATTACCATCATTGCAACCTTGGAGGGGTTCTTTATAGAGCATGTTCCAAGGCTCCAAAATATTGAAGCTGACGCCCTAGCAGGCTTTGCCGCTTCTTTGGCAATTCCAAATTATGTTTATTATCTAGTCGACATGATATGCCATGAGCTGGTCTATCCTAAAAATAACGTTCAACTAGATACGAGTTACTCCACCCAGATAATCAACGACGTACAAGACTGGAGACTCCCGTTCATCGACTTTACTGTCTACAGAATTCTGCCAGAGAATATGAAAGAAGCAACTTCAATCAGAAGGCGTTCTCTCAGATTCTTTTATGATACGGAAACAAAAATTCTATATCGACGATCCTACGATGGACTACTGCTATGTTGCCTATCAAATACAGAAGCCAAAGAAGCCATATGCGAGGCTCACGATGGCATTTGCGAGGCGCGCCAACTTGGCTCGAAGTTGTAGGATCGTCTCCGTCAGATGGGCTATTACTGGCCTACGATGGTAGTAGACGCGATCGATTATGCAAAGAATTATAGGGCCTATCAGGTCCATACAGACTTCATACATCAACCATCTGAATTCTTGCACCCAATAGTGGCCTCTTAACCATTTAAAGCATAGGAAATGGACATCATTGGACGAATCACCCCGCCGTCATCTAATAGACACCGGTTTATACTTGCTATCACCGATTACTTCTCCATGTGAGCGGAAGCTGTTCTGCTTGCAGAGGTAAAGACATCAAACTTGATTAATTTCGTAAAATATTACGTCATCTACCGTTTTGGACTGCCCCGGAGGATTATTCACGACAATGGTCCACAGTTCGCAAGCTATATTTTCTATCGATTCTGTGACAAAAATCAGATTCAGAATATGGCTTCAACGACATATAACCCATCAGCTAACGGTCTGGCTGAAGCTTTTAACAAGACCATAATCAAGCTTCTCAAAAGTTTGTGTCTTCAAATAAGCACGACTGGAATGAAAAGTTGGACGAATGCTTTTGGCGTACCGCACTACAATTCGGAAGGCTACAGGAAATATACCGTTCTTTCTGGTTTATAAGAGCGAGGCAGTTCTCCAATTGGAGACCCAGATCCCTTCGCTTCGTGTGGCCCTTACTTACCGGTTGACGTTGGACGATAACTACCACCGACGGCTACAAGAACTGGAAGCCTTAGACGAGAAACGTTTACAAGCTCAGCAAAGCATCGAGCTCTATCAAGCACGCATCTCTCTAGCTTTCAATAAGAGAGTCAAGCAGAGAACATTCTAAGTAGGCAATCTCGTCTTGGCCATTCGTAGACCGATGGTCATGACTCACAAAACTGTCGGCAAGTTCCAGCCCAAATGGGAGGGCCCATTTGTCATCGAGACCGTATTCTCCAATGGCGCATACCGGCTCATAAAACAAAATGGAGACTTGCTTATGATGCCCATAAATGGCAAGTTTCTAAAAAATATTACGCTTAAAGACATGCTCCTAGACAGTCGAGTTATGTACACCAAGTACCTCTGAACTTACACTCTACTAGCTCCGAGTGGATTTATATTGCATCTCCCTGGGTGACAAGTCATGTATACTAATACCTCTGAACTTTCACTCTAATGCTTCATCCCGCCGGAGTCTACAAAGTTTGTTTTTGTCGCCTCTGAGCAAACTTCCTGGTTTTGATTGTCGTATATCACGTCCATACTACCTCTAATATTGATAATCTCCTAACTTAACACCTGTACCCAATCTGGGATAAAGCCATGGTGTTAAGGCCACAGAACCTATCACGTCCATATTACCTCTATTAGGTTTTGTTTCAAAATCTATTACTCGTACCACACGTGGGCAAAAGGGTAATAGGTCCACAAAAAAATGTTCAAATCTATTACTCGCACTACCGGTACGCAAAAGGGTAATAGGTCCACAAAAAATCGTTCAAATTTATTACTCGCATCACATATGCACAAAAGGGTAATAGGTCCATAAAAAGTCCCCCAAGTGGGATGTCCTCTGCCAATCACAAATGTTGTATTAGGTCCTCTAGTACAAGCACCCCTTCCCTCACGATCATATATTTCTGGAGCCCAGTTGTTCCGTTGCATTTACTCCCCAGTAGTAGAACAATCATGTACACATCACCTCTGAGTTGTTTTCCTCCCCCTTACAAAGTAGATGATGCTAAAAACAAATGTTTACCACGTCGACCTTACCTCTGAGTAAACACCCCCATGCAACAACCCCTGCATTGTGGCGCATCAATCATAGAACTTCCACGTCCATGTCACCTCTGAGTTGTTCTGTGTATCCTCACCGACTTCACTCCTACCACGTCCATATCACCTATGAGTAGGAAAGCTCTACCATCAACCTCATATTTACCACGTCCATATCACCTCTAAGTAAATATGTTGGTTCTCTCTCTCAACTTATTATTTGTACCTAAAACCAAGGTACGCCAAGGATGATAAGTCCACATAAAATCTCTCGCAAAAGTACCCAAACCTATCACATCCATGCTACCTCTGATAGGATTATGATACCTAAAAAGCTCTACTATACATGCTTCTTATTCAAAGTATTCTAAATTTGCAATTTGAAAACTTTGAAGGTGTTTTTTTAGAATCATAGAAAAGTGGATATTGCTTTTAGTCCCACATCGAAAAGGAGAAGAAGAAATGGCTCATTCCATTCTATATATAGAGCCCCTTGCCTCCTTCGAAAGGGCACCAATATATATATATATATATAATAAAAAAAAGGGAGCCCGTTATCCACGGAGCCCGTTCGGCATACAAAAAGTTGTAACAGTGCTTCTTCTTCTTTTGGATCGGCTGCAAGTTCTTTACTCGCCATTTTGGCAAGGATAAAGTTGGATACTGAGTACTATGCGCCTTCACGGGCTAGTACGAAGAAATCTAAGGTAGCACGAGCCATGCACCCCAAACGTGCTATGCCAGCAGTAAACCAGAGATGTGCTCTGAAATTGATGTGCGCAGTCGAGGGTAAGCTGTACAGAGTCAACTCGGGTGCTTTAGCACTAGCAACGAGCAAACTCCCAAAGTCCCCCTTCCACTAAGGTGCATTTTACGTGCTGGAACCAAGTCAGGGGGGCAAATCTCTTGCGGGCTAGACCCCATGCGGCCCATTGAGAATGTCGAAGCTTCCAACTTAGAATCTTCCTACGACGCACCTTCGGGTGCTAAGTCGAAGAAGTCTAGAGCAGTGCGGTCTCAACAAGCCCAGTCAACTGTCCAATCTGCTGACCGTCAACAGGTACTGTTAACTTTTATACGGGCTCCTGATAGAAAGTTATACAGAACCTTCCGTGTCAAGCCCTCTGCGGCAAACGGACAGGACAGGTCCCAAAAGTCTCCCTACAACGATCGAGAGCAAGTGATTTTACTAGGCTCAGATCAGGGAGCAAATATGATACCTACTTACCCGGGTGCTCGGGATACCCGGGCCTATAAAACGAATGCAAAGGCAGATCAATCTGCTCTCGACTTGTGAGAGGTAGTCATTCACAAACATAAGGAGAGAGAAGCAACCTTGCCGTATGAGGTACCCTTTCCAGGACATTTCTACACCCAAGTCGCCATCAACTACTGCTACCACAAGACAGTGGCTCCACCACCAACGTAGTCTGTGTTCCAGCGACCGTAACCTGCTGTGCCTCTTCGACATCATCTCGGAAGCATAATGCCAATTGAAAACTTCGTAACGACCTACTCTCAACTAGACGCATTACTCAGATGTCTCAGTTAGTCGTATTGTCTCAGCCAGGCGCATCATAATCTTTTGAGGGAGTTTGTCGTCAAATCTTCTTCGAACAAGGAGATCCATAATCCATAGTGCCAGCACTCGCCAAGAAGGAGGATTGGTCAAATTTATCTTTATTGAGAAGTCAAAAAAGAGACAAACAAAATTCTCTCGAAATTGTTGCTGACCGTACAGGCATTATACGGCCAAGTTGATCCAGGCAGCAGAAGGAAGAGCCGCATATGCCTTATACGACTAAGTTGATCTAAGCCGCAGAAGCAAGGCTCCTGAAGATCCCATGCGGCCAAGTGGCCTCGAACCGCAGAAACAAGGCTCTTAGAGACCCCATGCGGCCAAGTGGACTCGAGCCACAGAAGCAAGGCTCCTGGAGACCTCATGCGGCTAAGTAGCCTTGAGCCAGAGAAGGAATGCTCCCGAAGATACCATGCGGCCAAGTGGAGCCGAGCCGCAGAAGCAAGGCTCCTGGAGACCTCATGCGGCTAAGTGGACTCGAGCCGCAGAAGGAAGGATCTCGAAGATCCCATGCGGCCAAGTGAAACCAAGCCGCAGAAGGAATGCTCCCGGAGATCCCATACGGCCAAGTGGAGCCGAGCCACAGAAAAAGTGGCTCCTAAGGCCACTATGCGGCCAAAACGATTCAGCCTCTACTCTGTGGGAGGACACATGGCAAGTTGGCTAAGTCTCAACCACCCAGATTTGCTGTAACAAAGAAATCTCAAAAAATCCACCAGCTGGCAGCCAAAGACCGAGTTCTCGTGTACTATTACAGCCACATGTCCATCTATGTGGCCCAAAATGTGTTTCATTCAGAAATCACTATAAATAGCAGGGTATCACATCCTTGCTAGAGGCTGGCAATTTTCTCAAGAGCATAGATAGTGTCTGATAGTCCAAGGAGTAAGGCATAGTTCCTACACTTCTCCCGAGCCTCCACCGTCACCCCCCAAAATCAAAACAAATTGTACTTAGATTGTTTCCTAGGATTTCATTCTAGGTTTACTTTTGTACTTTCAAAGTTTACAATCAATATAGTTCTTCTGCAGTTCTTGTGTTGATAATCAATAGCAAACATATATATCTTGGTTGCAGCTTTACTCACTCAGTGTATGGTCAATCCCTAGTATCCTATCCTCACATCGTGTCATGGTCGTAGTGCATGCATATCAAAACACATATTCATAACCTGATTAAGATAATAATAGTATATTATTGTATGGTGATAGCTAGGATTGTTGTACCATTGGATAGAGAGAACATAGGGTCACATGGACTAAGTTCTTAACTATCACTCCCTATGCCCCATATACGTATTTTTGTGTATTATTTCTTTATCATGTTTGATATGGTATCTTGCACATATTGCTCATGCCCATATCCTTATATTAGTAATTTTGGAGACCCGACGGGTCGATCGGTTAGATCAACTTATCTTAATATGTTATTCCCTGACCCTGGTCTAGACACTTATACTATCTCAGCATAATCTTGCACGCAATGTCATTGTTTGTTCGTAGGAGTGTATTACTGCATCGGTGGTAGGATATGAATTCAGTCTATAGTTCATGCTTTATTTATAATATAGTTGTTATGGTCCTTCGTAGGATAATTGATTAATTGACTTATGCAACTATATTTGATTTTTGTTTTATAAAAAGATTATAATAAGTGAGACTATCCTAGAGTAGTAGAATACCCATTAACATTGCCATAGACCCGTGATAGGAGCTGTGCATAGAACTAAATACCCAAAAATCTCAAAATTGAGAATTGAACTTCAGACCAATATACTGCTGGTATACTACAATATATCGCCGACATACTGTATGCTAGCAGAACCGTCCATTCAGCCTGTTGACTAGACCCTTTTCTTTACCCAATGGATATTTTCTTTTATTTGTGTGGCTAGATTTAGAAGTAGGCGCCTTGGTTTGACGACTTGACATAATTAAAGGCCAAGCATCACTACCCTTTTCATATAACCCCCTCCTTTTCTCTTTCTTATCTTTTTCCCTCTTCTGCACCATTTCCTCTCCATTCTCTATCCTTCTCTTCCTTTGGCTTCCATTGAAGCTAGGTTGTAGAACCTAGGGAGTGATTTCTGAATCCCCTTAGAAGAGGAGTAGAAGACTAGGCTTGGATAGCTAACCTAAGGCAAGTACGTCTTACTTGAGTGAAGAAATATCACTACCAAAATAAGTCAAATCAGTAATGCAATTAGCGATGCATAATAAGAACGTCGCCAATGTTTTGTATATTAGCGACGTATATAAGAAACATTGTAAGACGTCACTGTTTGAGACGTCCACCGATATTTATGACTAGTGTAATTTTACGAAAATAATAAGTCACAGAGTAGTCGGTAAACGTCACTATATTATTAACATTAGCGACTCAAAACTTAATATGTCGCACTATATAATATAATAGCGACGTCTTTATGAGACTTCGCTAGTGTTTTTAATGCAGGGTTCCAACTTTTTATTTTCCTCCATTCACTCGTTGCCAAATCATTTCAACAGCCACTCGAGCCAAATCATTCTCCCTCGTCTCCGGTCTTCCGCCGCCTCCTTTGGTGCTCCAGCCCCACTCAGTCCTCCTTCATCTCCAGTTCTTTGTTGTCAATAGCTCCTTTCCGTTGTGCCCTCCCCCCGGCACAGGCACTCCTTCGCCTCCCCCTCCGCCTCTACCTAAGTTTCTTCTTACCTTTGGTGACCCCCTCCCCGATCACCCCGTAGCTCTCGGTATACCCTAATCCCCCTCTCTCTTTTGTAGCATAGAAACTGACACGACATGACAAGATACGACACAAACATACATACTAACCTAACACTGACACAATATACACACTGACATGACACACACACTATCACAGACACACACTAACACAAGATACACAATAACATAGGACACATTAGACACAATGACACACTGACATGGACACAACATAGATACATAAATAAGGAATCTGTCATGTATTTGAGGTTATAATGACATGGACACAACATAGATACATAAATGAGTTAGTAAATCAGAAATGAATAAGTTGTAACCGACACACATGTTGGAACTAGTTTCGTGATAATCTAGTTATATGTGTATGACGGGTCCTAAATTTAGGCCATCTAAGGAAGGTTATATCCTATATATATTTTTAATTCTAAGATACGAAACATACGTATCAATCTAAGTATATATGCATCTATATTTATATTTTGATACTAAGGAGTATCGTAGCACCTAAAGTGTATAGAGTGAGTAAACTAGGAGTATATAAGATATTTTAGGAATTGGGTAATTGTCAAGGCATGTTTGGAGTCTAATTGAAAGTATCTAGAGTGTATCATATAAGATATGGTATGGTGTCAAGATAATAGAGATGTAGGTAAGTGCTAGCTAGTTATCGCCAAGTATTTCATGGTTAGTGCTAGCTAGGTAAGTGCTAGCTTGGACACTCTGATGTCAAGTTTTCCTTGTGGGCTCACAAGGAACACATGACGACAAAATATCACTCTCTCTTATGTTAAGTGTCCATGTTAACCTGAAATCTAGTGTCCATGTGAGCCCTTCTCCGAAAACTAAATTTACTTGTGCAAGCCTTTTGAGGCTACTAGAGATACCAAAAAAAGTCGAAGAACTTAGTCTTTTATAGAATTTTTCGAAAATCTAGTATAACTCTAGTAGCCTCAAAAGGCTTGCAGAAGTAAATTTTATTTTCAAAGAATGGCTAACAAAGAACATATGACAACACCAAAGTGTCAAGCAAATTTCATTTTCATGGGTATTTGAAACTATATCCTAGTATCAAAATACAACGGAGTATCAATGTGATATTGTGTACAATGATACATGATATTCACATAATACACAAATATCTAGAGTTATGGTAATATGTAGGTAATTTCTAGCTAGGTATCTTAGATACGTTGGTAATGTCAGAAATGTCAAGTTATATTTTAGTATACCCATAGGTGAGGGTTTACTAGGATTTGAAGGTAAGGATAATTGTCAAGGCATGAGTAAAGATACTTGGTACCAAGTGCTGAATAAAGATACTAGGACATTAGACACTCTGAGGTCAAGTGTTCCTTGTGGGCTCACAAGGAACACATGACACAGAGATATCATTATCTATTATTTTAAGTGTCTGTGTCAGCCCGAAGTCAAGTGTCCATGTCAGTCCTTCTCTGAAAAAGTAAATTTACATTTGTAAGCCGTATTGAGGCTTTTTGAAGTTCTACAAATTTCAAAAAATAGGGGAAAAGGCAAAGAACGAAAGGAGTAAAAAATTGGGAAAAAAAAAGAACGAAAAATGCTAGAAATGAAAATTATAATACTTAGCCTTTTATATTATTTTTCTAAAATCTTGTAGAACTCTGAAAGCCTTAAAAGGCTTGCAGATGTAAATTTTCTTTAAACAGAAGGGATGATATTGAACATGTGATGACACTTATTTAATACTCTTGTGTATCCATATGCATGCGTTTGTAAAATATACTCGAATAATGTGTATCCATTTTTGCAGAATTATCTTCAAATAGATATGAATTACTATCTGCAAAATCGTTCGTGGATGTAAAATCATAATTCTGATGACATGTGCGGTATGCGAAAAGAATTTATACAGGGGGTAGAGCAGTTCCTGCAGTTTTCCAAGGCGTTCCCTCAGTACATGGACCATACCAAAAATAAGTGTCCATGTGTGAGATGTCATAACTTAAAATATCATCCAGAATTGGCTATGACATATCATTTGTACTCGAGTGGTTTTATGTCGAATTACTATCAGTAAGACCTCACATAGAGAACTTGTGCCTTTAGCTTTGGAGCTATAGCCCAATTTGGAGCCGTATATGGATGACTACGACCACGCTGATTACGGTAAAGGGTGGGTGAACATGGTTTTTGACGCTGCAGGACCTAGTTTCGATCTGGACAATCATGATGGGTCTGAGGAGGCATCGAATGCCAATATTGCAAAGTTTATGAAGTTGCTGGAGAATGCAATCACTTATTTGTATCCTGGTTATGAAGATCATTTACCATTTGAGGTGGATACAAGACTCCTGAGCATCAAGTCCGATTTCAACATGTCTCAAGAATGCTTCAACTGAATCATCGAGTTTATTACAGAGATCTTGCTGGCGAGTGCCAAGTTACCTACAGACTTCAACCGATCAAAGAGAATGGTAAGATCGCTCTGCATGGGATATGATAAAATTAATGTATGTCGCAATGGATGCATGTTGTACTACAATGACGATAAGGATAAAGATGTGTGCAGATTTTGTGGTGCTGATCGCTATAAGGTACCTAGTAAAAGTAGGACTCCCGGTTCAAAGAAGCCGAACGATTCGATGCACTATTGCCTTTGACATCGCGGTTGAAGAGATTATTTATGGTGAAGGAGACTGCCGAGAACATGAGTTGGCATAGGCGAGAAAAGATCGATGGAGTATTGGATCATCCATCCGATGGAGAAGCATGAAAGAACTTTGATCAAGAGTATCCAGATTTTGCTTCTGATTCACGTAGTGTAAGATTAGGGCTCTCTGTAGCTCCCCTTCCCGAAAATTTTGAAATTATTTTTATTATTTATTTTATTGAAATGGTAATTTTCAGAATAATTGTACGAAGTTATAGGACCAAATAAGATGGGGTATGATATGCTTATCAAAAACTCGTATTGGTCATTTTAGTCGATTAATATTGTTATTTTTATTGTTATTATTATTATTATTATTATTATTATTCTTATTCTTATTATTTTGTTATTCTTAAATAATATAATTGATAATCATTTATTCTGATATTTCGTTTTCAAATGAATTATACGTATATAAATATATAGATGTGCATATTTATAAACTGTATACGAGAAATTATTATTAATGTTTTGGTTATGGAATATTTCTCCATATATATAGATATGTATTAATTGTTATAAGGATACAGATGTATATATATATATATATATATATATATATATATATATATATATATATATATATATATATATATTTATATATATATATATATATTTTTTTTTTTGACGAATATATATATATATATATATATATATATATATATATATATACATAATATATGTGTATATGAATATAAGAATATACATGATATTTGTGAATATATACAAATATATACAAGCGTATATGTGTATGTATCTATATATAAATATACGTATGTATATGTGTGTATATATATATATATATATATATATACGCGCATGAGTAATTATATATATATATATAAATAGATATATGTTTCTACTAATAATAAATAGTAATAGGTGAAGAAAAAAGAGAAATAGAAATGGAAAAAGAAAAAGAAAAAGAAAAAAAGAGGCTAAAGCAAACAGAGCACCCCCCCTATTCTAATTCCCCCCAAGCCAATACTAAGACCCGAGCCCAGCAGCAGGGAACCCACCCCTTTAAACCCCTCAGTCCCGAACCCAACTGTGCTGTCAACGCACATATATAGGAATAGAGATCGGGGAGTTTTCCATTGAAAACCCTAAATCTATCCGCGCCACCACCCTCACGACGCCTTTCCCAGTCAGGCGAACTCTCCGGCCACCTGTACAACGCCGGTGCACCGCCGGCGGTGGCCACATCGAGCGAGTAATCGTGCGCACAACACGTGGAACGACTGCCGCAGTAGCCTTCGAAGAAGACTTCGTAGCGACTTCACATCGCGCACCATGGATCGTTTTATGAACCGATTGCTCAGGTGTGTACACAACCTATAGGTCTTCTATTCCCTTAAAATAGATTCTTTTGTCATGCGCTAGATTTTCTGCAAGATCGACCCAAAGTCGATCAAATAACTGTCAAAACAGGACGTATAAAACAGTCCAATCATCCATATTGGAAGCCAGTTTTCGAACTACATATTAAGGTTTTCAAAAAAATAATTAGAGAGACTTGAAGACAATATATAGGGCATGGAAACCTCATTAATAGTTTTATTTATTTGGATTAGACAGTGGTAGAAATCGAATTGAAAATAGAGAAAAAAACTCAAAAACTGTTTTCAAAAATTAGAAAATTCATCCACACGACGTGCGTTCCGCCATTCCGGGCGACGTGGTCGCGAACCAAAAGCATCGAAAGGTGCGTAACGACTTCGTGGTCGTGTGGGCTTTGACGGAATTCAAATTGGTCGCGTGTGCGCGACAAATTTGATGCGTATCCGTCGAAATTGCCTCGTATCCGTGCAATACAAATTCAGTCATAACTTTGTGTGCGCTCGTCAGATCGAGATAAAACTTACGCCAGTAGGACCGTATCGTTTTTCTGGTCCTTTATGCCAAATTTGGTCCAATTCTGAGACAGTTGATAAAATCACCGTTTTGCGGGCCCTACGGTTCCACTCAACGGGCGATTTTGTGCACGGCCCGCCGGAATCCAACTCTGGACATACGATTGGGTTCGTATCAGAAAACCAGATCCGTAGACATTTAGTTTGACAACTTTAGAGACCGTTGACTCTGGCACGCTTTTTGGTGCAAAGCGGGTCCAACGGCGGACACCATTTTTACCCGAAATTACCGTTTTGCCCCTGTATCCAGAATTGGACTTAAGGACAGGCAATCCTAGCTAATTTGACTATTCTGAAAATGTTGGTAATATTTATTTCAGCATTCGGAGACTTTTACATGTGTTGACTGATTGTGGCTTATTGAGTGGTATAGTATTATTGGTTTCTCCAACTAAGGACCTCAGGCAAGTGTACTTTCTGATTTCTTTCCGATTCATAGTAGTATTTTTATTTCATGTCTATACATATATCTTGCTGCTTGTTGACACGTTCGTCACACGGAGTAGTCGGGAGGGGAAATACCTAAGTAGACATGTGAACTACCCAGAACTATCCCATGAGTCTATTCTTGAATAATAGCCGCTGCACACGACACGTGTAGTGTGCCGGATTTACCCCCTAGTCGTTCACATGTCGAAAAGGATATTTCAAACCACCTAGATAGATGTCTTTTATTAGTTTTTCCTTGATTACTTCTCTATCGTGCTATGTCATCAGTTATCTTCCAGTTTTTATCTCTCATATATTATTTTCTTGTCTTGTTAATTCTATTGTGTTTTCGCATTGTCATCAATTTTTGTACTTGTTCCATTCCTGACTGAAAACCAACATTTTTCAGGTTTAGTCGCGATCACTCATAGCATTGGGAAGACTTGGGTATGCTGGAGTCGACCTAGAAATAGATAGCAGATGTATCAATTTTATTTATTATAAAATCTTGTATTTTCTTTAATTATAAATGTTGTAATAAATTTAAAAATATGAATGAGCAGCAATATGTTTATTTTGAGCATTTATTTCTTGCGGGCTTGACAGCGTTCTACCGCCGACCCTGCGGCGTAGGCTGGCTTGGACACGTCTCGTATCCGAAAAGCGGGTGCGGGTCGTGACAAGTTTTTGTGGTGGCCCATGCAGGTCAGTTTTCGTAAAAGATTGCGAACTCGTGATAGTACTTAAGTTAGTCGTACTATTGTGAGCCTGCGACTAGGAAATGCTCATTCACAACTAGGATTGAAATAATTTAGGAGGATAACTAGGATAAGGGTCCCTTATTAATTGGGTAGTTAAGATTGTCTGATAGGCCATGCAAGTTAGTTAAGGAATTATTGAATTAAGATAACTTACTACATCCCTATAGATACACTATTACTTTTGATATGACAATGTAATCCAATGTGGATATACTATCCGCTTGGTATGTTAGGCTTGCCTATAATTAAGGCGTTAATTTTTTAATTTCCTTATTTAGATATAAATCTTATATCATAAGTTAGAATTTCCTGTTTTAAATTCTATGTTGCCGTAGGGAATTAGTTTAAATTTTCTGATTCTGTTATTTGTATACGAATCTCGAAGTAGATTTATTTGAGATTTTTCCTCAACCACAGGAATACATATAAAATAAATACTCGAATGTTTGTATTCCTTTCTTCTTTAGTTAATTCCTCCATGTTAACTCTTTTGTTTTAGGTGTTGTGACTAATAGGACAATTACCTACGCTTTATTTTAGTCAACCTGATTGAATCTCTAGAAGCTCATGAATGTTTACCGATATAGTTAAAAGAATGTTAGTTAACTAATAATGGGTAGACAGCAGCGCACTGTCGTCAATTATTTGAGAGTGGGGAATGTGGGTTCACTGCAGCCAGAAGCGCACTGGCAAGGCACAACCCACAGAATTGAAATCATTCCGAAGAATCAGAGTTTATGGAATATTGCTAAAACTATGTCCTAGTTGACCTCTTTAGATCTTAGATACCCTTGTGTCAATGTAGGGTAGAGTACCTGATAGTATATCACACCTGAATCACGAAACCAAGAGTTTTTCGCAGTCTGAGTATACGGGCGAAGCATAATTCTCAGTAAAGTAATTTCAGACGTGACTACAAGTTTAGGATACTATAAAGGATAGGGACTGCCCTGTATGACCCTAAGATTCAAAACCAATGCTAGTGGAAGTTCTGTAAGCTGGATAGCGTGTCCCCGACCTAGCCTTCCGTGGTCCTTGTGACCCATTGACGAAGCATTGACTGACACTAATAAGTTTACCTGGAGTATAGAATTCAGAAGTCTATAACCCATTAGTCGACCCGGGGCCTTATGAATAGAAGATAGTAGGATTGACTGTATAAGCAATGACACCGGGTAAGGTTTTGACTTTTCCAAAACCCAAACTACTTATATCTTTTTTCAAAAATCTCGCACACTTGTATTTTGACTACCTTGACCAGCACTACTATCACAGTCTAGTTTTGCAAGCTTACTCTTTTATCGAGCTTGATTCAAGACATATGTTTATTGGGGACGCCCGCTAACATATTATCTAATCAGAATCATTGTATTACGGTCTGATCAACCATGATGCATTTGGTTCGCTCTTCATCCAATTTTCTTATGTGGATTGAGATGTAGATGTCTCTAGGATCTCATTCACGACTGCTTTGACAATTCCTCTTGAATTATACATTCGCCTTTGAATCACGTAATTGTGTTCAGTGACATCTCCCTTGAACCCTATTATTTTTGTCTCTCACTGATTGGAAAGATGAAAGCTCGTAATTAATAGATAGATACCGAGTATCCCCATGGCTATGATAGTTGTATACGCAAGTGTAGCTACCATCGGCCAGCCCTGTGACCGGGACCTTGCCTTGAGTTACTCGTCCTCCCTTCGACACTAAATCTACTATCTTGATCTTCTAGTCGTTGGAGTCTGAGAATGATTAGGATCATTCCCTTGATCAAATGCCAACCTAGGAGACTACCGTATCCTGTCACACCGTGCCTTATTCTTTAGTAATAAGAGTCGAAGTACAATATTCGGACTTTGAAATCCTCTCAACCACTTTATTCCTAAAACCATAGCCTAACTTCTAAGGTGGGTAGACTGTAAGCTTCAAAATTTTAGGATATACCAGGATTACCGATTGATTAGAATAATTTTATTAGGATAATAATTAGTGCTCCTTGGACTCCCACTTTCTATTTAGATCTTTTTGAGCCCCGGCCGTGCCATTAATATTCGGAGCACGAGACCAGCTGTTATCTTCCAACAAATTTCATATGAGAGATCTAGGCGAGTCCACCTTCATCTAGGTATACCATGTCCCACTAAAACCCGTCCCCTTGTACTCTATTTTTATGGTACGACTTTCAGGACAAAAAGACTAGTTATAACCCTTAC
>JANAVB010033814.1:9815793-9879866 GCA_029216955.1 Iris pallida
TGATTGTCATCGACAATTCCTGAAGAAGGATCCTCCGTTCCGGAGGATCAAGAATGCTTTTTGTGCCGGCATTATGGAGAAGGCCAATCTTCCGCCAAGAGATACGATATGGGAGGAGGTCAAAGATTATTCAAGTGTTATCGAAGAGCCTACAAAGGGGCACAATTGTTATAGATTTTATCGCACTCATAACTGGACAAAAAGGAGTATATTCTGGGACCTGTCATATTGGAGCATCAATCTGATCAAACATAACATTGATGTCATGCATATCGAGAAGAATGTGTTTGACAACATAATTAATATTGTGATGGACTTAAAGGGAAAGACGAAATACAATCCCAATGCCCGGTTAGATTTGGAAGATATATGAAGACGTCATAAATTGCATTTAATAGAGGAAGGCAATGGAAAGTATAAGCACCCTAAGGCAACCTTCTCACTGGACATGAAGGATAAAGGGAGACGTTGTAGGTGGATTCAGGGCCTAAATTTTTTTGATAGGTACATGTCGATTTTGAGAAGATACGTCGACCCGAAGAAGAACAAACTGATAGGTATGAAGAGCCACGATTGTCATGTATTTATAGAGAGGTTAATTTCATACAATTCGAGAATTATTACTGCAGGTCATTTGGGATATGTTGGCAGAGCTGAGCATATTCTTAAAAGATCTTTGTTCTACTAAGTTGCTCGTCGATCGTCTAGAAAAGTAAGAGAATGAGATTACGATAATACTATACAAGCTTGAGAGGGTGTTCCCTTCTGGGTTCATCGACTCCATGGAACATTTGCCAATTCATCTTTCCTATGATGCACGTGTTGTAGGCCCATCGGTTATCGATGGATGTGCCCGTTTGAATGGCATTTGAACCACCTAAAGAGAAAGGTGAAAAACAAGGCTCGGTTCGAGGGTTCTACTTGTGAAGCCCATGTTCTCGAGAAGATTACAAACTTCTACTTGATATATTTTAAGCTACATGTTGCTATTAATAGAACAAGAGCTCCAAAAAATGATGAAGGATATCGTGAATCTAATGGTGCAATACTGAAAGTCTTCAATGCTTTCAGAAAGCCTTCGGGGAAATTGATGAAAAGATATCTGAATGACGAGGAACTAAGGGCTACTCAGTTGTATATATTACTCAACTGCGATGAGGATGAAGTGGAGAAGCTCAAGGGATAAGAAACTAATACATTCACGTTTACGTCATCTATGTAATAGTATCCAATATTATTATTACACTAATTTGCCGATGTGTTGTTGTTTTTAGCAAATTTAATGATAACATAAGGTCGATTAGACAGTACATAACAGATGAAGAACAAGAACAGGAAATAAGATGTCATTTTTCAAATGGTTGAGTGCATATGTAAGGATCTCGGTAATTATTTTTGTATATGCACTTTATACAGAAATTAACGGAATGTTGAATTTAATTTCTTATCTTGTGGTATTTAGGTTGATCATCCAGACGCAACACTAGAGAATGGATCTATTAGAACTCTAGTTAAGGGGGCAATTTATGCCGTCAAAATCTAACCAAGCTATTTTGTGAATGGGTTTAGGTTCAAGTTAACAAATACTTCGATCAGATAGAGCTTTCCGAATCTTGATTCGACAAAAAATAGTTTTTTGTGTATCAAATCTACAAACTACAAAGATGTTTATCCAAGAAATAATTTCTATGGCATCTTACGGAAGATTGTGGAGTTGACATATAACTATGGCATAGTGTCGGCTAAGTTCGTGTTATTCAAGTGTGATTGGTTCGATCCGATCCAAGATCAAGGTTGGAACATTGACAAGCATTGTCTTATGGATATTAACTACCGACATCGATATCAAGGATACGAACCATTTGTCCTAGCAAGTTTGGCTCAGCTTGTTTACTTCACTACTTATCCTAGACGGGGAACAACAAGGTTGGACTGGTAGGTAGTTTGAAAGACTAAAGCCAGAAATACCTATGATATTAACAAAATAGCTTATCATGAGGACGAGCTACCTCTCGTAACAAATATAGTTGATGTGGACACAACGGTACTTCCTTATTACACGTCTAATCATGTAGAAAAGGTAGAAGTATCTGAAGAGGAAAACGAAGAAGATGAAAGCGAAGATGAGGAGGAAGAGAAAGATGAGGACGAGGAAAACAAAGAAGATAAATTTGTTGAAGATGATTGAAAATAAAATAAGATGTAAAATATGTCATATAACATCTATTTAGACTTGTGAAATGTAATGTCATTTTGTTCAACCACTAATTAATATATGTATTTACATCAATCTTACCAGATGACACCCATGACCCAAGCACGTCGCTTGAGAAAGGTACAGATGGCTGCTGAGTAGGAAGTGGTATCTCCTGCTGTTGAGGAGGTGATACCTAAAGTAGAGATTAAGGAAGAAGTTCTACCTCCTATTGTTACGGTAGAATTGGTACCTCATACTATTAAGGAGGAAGTGATTCCTAAATCCGAGATTACTGTGAAGGATAAATTGGCACAAGAAGGCAGTGACATAAGGAGTTCTAGTCATCTAGCTCCTATAGGAGATCTTGATCACCTGGACCCTTCTTATGCGCAGTGGTTGATGGACTGGTATCTGCTCCAGCGTAGAGCGTAGAGTTATAGGATATGACTTTTTACCGAATTTGTCTCCGGTCGATTTATTTCTGGATTAGACTTGGATGTTTCTGGTTATTATCTTGACTTGAATATTTCTGGATGACTTTATAGTTATTATCTAGACTTTGATATTTCTGGATGTTATTATTTATTATCTAGAAATTCAATGGAGGGTTACCCCTGGTCTATTTTTCATAAATTGTGATTTGTTAAATACATGCATATTTGATTTAAAATATGTATTACATTTATTGTGTATATCTATTTTTTTATCATATGTTATTATCAGGTATGGTAGAACGAAGAGGATCATACCACAATCAGTCCCAAGGTAGAGGAGCACCCCATCCAGGTAGAGGTTCTACCGGTGGACGAAGTGCTCCTACGATATCGGATTATGGTTTTGGACCCTCGTCTTCGAGTACTCCAGTATACCAACCCGTGACGGTACGTGGCAGTACTCCTGGGATGGGCAGTTCCAGGCCTGAGACTGCTACCCAATCCAGCATTCCTCCTACTGACGACACTATAGAGACAGAGGAGCAAATGGAAGAGGTCGAACCTACTCCGTCTCCCTATTAGAGCGATCCCCCATGGGGCCCTCCGGACAAGACGAGGATGGAGATTTGGTCCGACGGGCCTACAAAGTAAGTTAATTAGTTAAAATTAATTTATACATATATCTATATATTCATGAATATAATTATCGTTGTATAGATATCGTCTCCCGTCGGTTCAGAGGGCAATGGGGCTATTTCTAAGGTCCAACTATGGTGGCCCTTAGATCAACTACTCGGATGCCTCGGATGAGAGGAAGGCATTCTGGTTTTCCCACTTAAAGGTAACTAAGGTATATTGCTTTTAGTATCAATTATCTTTTATGCATATTATATAAATAACTATTTTAATTCTTGTAGAAAATATATTTTTATCTACCACACTAGGCTGAGATGATCGAGAAGCAATTTTCTGTCGTTGTCGCCAAGTTGATCCATGATGAGATCGATGACCAGAAGGCTCGAGAGTACTCCGGAAGACCGATCCAAGGTTGGATCACACCCGGGCAGTGAACTGCGATGAGGGCTAGATTCTACGATCCTAGGTACAAGAAACGGTCGAAGAAGACGAAGGCGACTAGGCGAAGGACAGGAAAGTGGTGTGGTGGCTCGATTCCCATGACGAAATTTTTTTGTCACCTGGTATGTACTTTATTGAATATATATTATTTTAATAAAATAGGAATAAAATATTTAATTTTAATAACAAACAAATTAATTTTAATGGATACCGAGGGTGAGGACGCCAATATGGTGACCGTCTTCCTGGCTACCCATCGGAAGGACAGAAATCTCATCGATGATAGGGCCATACATAGCTATGTAAGTATTACTTTATGTTCCTTAACTTTAATATAACTTAGAAAGTATGCAATAGATATCCATATAGTAACTAGTAAGTACCTTAGACATTAGCAACTTTACGAAAACTAAATAGTAACTATTATGCTTATCGAGATACGTACCTTTCTAGAATCAGTTTCTTAGGCCACGTGAGTGTGCGAGTGCTAGTACGCCTGCAGAGGGAGGGGCTGCTACTTCCTCGCAACCCCTCCCCCTCAGTAGGAGGACGAGCTCTGGATGACCGTTGGTGGTGGTCTTCAGAGGGTTATGTACTACGGTACAGGATCCTACGATGCCTTTATGGCGACACAATCATCCAGGGCCCCTTTGGCAGTGTGCATTCCCCACAGCTCTCACAGGAGTCGGCCCGAGTCGAGAAGAGCTTGTGTCGCTAGGTTACTGAGCTACATGACGAGATGTTGCAGTGGATTACGGAGCAGCTTCAGTCTCAGCTATAGACGGACGATGCGACGCTCACCGTATGATTTGATATGCTCGATTTTACTATGAGGGAGATGAACAAAAGGATGGATCGTACCGTTCAGGCAATGCAGGGGATACAGCTGGTCATGGACGATCAGCTTTCAAGGCTGATGGTAATTATGGATTTATGCAACTCTAGACTGCTAGCCATGGAGCAGATACTTCCTGATCGTTTATCGGTATTGCCACTGACTGTATCGGTTATACTGCATCATCCTTCTTCTCTTAATGAGTCGTAACCGATGTTGCTGACACCGGAGCATTATAAGTTCATGTTATCCCAGATGTATGGCCGTACTTCTTCTCCTTCTCCTATTGACCAGCCATAGTCCTTCATTGGACATATTGGTATATGTTGTGTTGGGGCTTATTGGCCCATTATTGGGTCTTTATGTATTTATTTATACATTTATGGTAGTATGTGTTATGTTGACCCACTGTTGGAACAATATTGGTCATAAACTCTTTCTATAGTACTCCTAGAGCGAGGTGAATAGAGTGCAGCAGAAAATATTTACCAATTTTAAAAACTAAGTAGGTGAAGCAAATATATGAATAAACTTATATGCAATGAAGTAAAGCAATAAGTAAGTGGAGGCAAGAAAGCAATACGCAAACACCAAGGTTTATACTGGTTTTTCTCTGAGAGGACTAGTCCAGTTCGCGAGAACTTTTGCTCGCTCTAATCCACTATTTTGAATAGAGATTACACCGCGCGCTTTACAAAGAAGAACACTCCAACTTCAATACCATCATGTTTTTATCCGAAGCCAACGATCAAACTTCAAAACACCTTTCTGAGAAAATCTTTTATATGCCAAGCTTGTACAACTCGAATACTCCTAATCGGAAACCACCGGCACTGGAAGAATGAGAGTTATCTTGGAGATTTGAAGATTCAAGCTTTGTAAAGTAGATAGAAAGCTTAGGAATAGATAGAGAAGATGAAGATTGAATGAGTGAGTAGAAATAGAAAATTCTTCTCCTTTTATAGGTTTTTCTAGGACAAAGTTAGGGCAGAACTCGGTAGACTAACATTCATAAATTTGAACGTTGCAGATCCAAAAGAATAGAAAAATGTTGCTGACCAGGAGTAATCCTAGGAGACCAAGTTCAGTTCGAGTTTTGGCAGAACTTTGGCCGAGTTCGGTTGCTAGGATTTTAGTGTCATTTGTTTTGGTTTGGTTTGGCTTTTGGATATTGGTTTAGCTAGGGATCAAAGAATGGATTTATGTTTGGTTCAGAATAGTACTTCTATTGCCAATGATCCCATGCATAATTTTCTAGACTCAATAAAAGAAAATATAGAATAAAGTGTAAAAATACAGTTGAGAAAAAATCTGTGATCTTCTATTTCTTTTGTTTCTTTTTATATCGAGCTCGAAATTTTAAAACAATTATCGAAATCGTTTTGACCATGGCTGAATAGACCAACAATCTCTCCCATTTTGATAATTTGACAAAACTACGATTGATACCTAAGAAGTTATACAGCTCGGTTCGGAAGAAGAAGACTTGATACGGTACAGAAAGTACGGAAGTAGCTTTGGCTTTTGAATATTGGTACAGTACAATGTACTTGCTCCCCCGTAATGTACGATCAAGTCTTGTTACTCCCCCGTAACAAAACATATCGCTAAATGTCTGGAAAAAATCTAGAAAGACAAGATACTCCAAAAAATAATTAAAAGTTTTAAGAATTGTTAGTCATAACCAATTTAAGTATCTATTATATTACTCTCCCATTTTGTCACATAAGCAAAATGACATAACAATGAAATAACAGTACTCAACACAACCAAGAGTAGCGTAGAATATTAACATTAAATAGTAAACAATGTAAAATGCTGAAATAAGAAATATTGATATAGACTGAAGCAGATAGAGTTCATACAACTAGTCAAAATAAAATGAAACTGGTAATGCTTGAAAGAAGAATTTGTCACTGATACATAAAAAACTAAAACATAATTAGTGATGGTCTATCACGAGGAAACATATCCTCAATCATCATCCTTATCATCATCATCAACAGCACCTGCCGTCCTGGAGAGACCGGTCTCAGTAGAACGGTTTTGCTATATTAGGTTTGGAGTTTGCATAAGTTTTGTAGGTTTTGGTTTATATATTTTGGGCCTATGATTTGTATATTTTGGTAAGCCTTTGAGTTGGATAGTTGTAGGTTTTGTTATAAGTAACTTTCAGTAGTATCTTGCTGGGCTTGGAATTATGGGATGTTGTTGGACTTTAGTCTTGTATGTTGGGCTGCATTTGAGTTAGTTGCCAAAAAGAAGTATATTGGGCATATGGGTCAGGTTTATTAGGATGTATGGCCGAGCCTATTTCTAGCTAAGCTTGGCAATTGGTTTTTAGGAATTAGCCAGCTTGGATTAATTTGTAGCTATACATATATTTTGGTTTGGGCTAATGTTGTTGCCATAAATTCTTAGTGTAGTTGATTTTGGTTAAACTTCCTTAACAATTTAGTTAATGTTCATATTTAAAATCTATATTTTACTAAGTAGTATTTTGGGAGTACTTTTCTAAATAAATTATTTGTATATAACATGTACTATTTAAAGTTCTTATATATGATCTTGACTTGTTAATATAATTTGGATTAATGATTTCCTAAAGGATATTATGTAGTCTTCTTGCCAAACTACTAGAAGTATACAAGTAAAGTAGGAGGGTTAGCTAAGATTAGTAAATAGTTGATTAGTTAAGTAATGTTAATTAATTGTCATAATTTAGAACTTAACCAACTTGTAAATCATATAACATGAGGACATCCAGTTTTACCATCCACACTTGATCACCCTGAGCAAGGCAAGTATACTCCTCGGACTTGTCCATTACTTCATGTCTTGTATTCATGCTTGTATCTCTTTGTTGACACAATGTTTCACGAGATTGTCTTGTATCTTGTTCCCTGAGTTTACTTATATCTGGGAGGGAAAATACTACAGATGTGTGATCAAACTCGAGTTACTATTCATGTGAATAGCTTAGACCCCGCATCGTGCACGCGGGACCGAAGCCGTACCATTTTATGTTCCCTGAATCTACCCAAGACGATCACACACTCTGGATGTATTTCGATATATTGCACACTTCAGGTTCATTGTGTATTTCATGTTCAGGATTGATTTCATGTTCCCTGTAATTAATTTTCAGTATTCATGTTCAGTTTTTATGTCATGTTCCCATTTCTCATTCTTTATATTTTTTCCTGTATTCATTTTTATACCATGATGTCCATGTTTATTTTCTTGGATATACTTAGCTCCGTTCCTGACCAGGATATATTACAGGTGTACTTGTAGGGTACCATTCTACTTTATGGGCCAGAGCCCAGGATATTAGCTGAGCAAGATGGAGCCATGACTTAGCTTTAGGTTTCAGGTTTAGATTATTTTAGCTCTTCCTCTAGATATTGTATGATGCGAGTTTATAGTATTTTCTAGTACTTTATGATGTTATGATTGATGGATTATGGTGATCATTCTGGGAACGTTTTATAGATGCTGTGATTGTACATATTCATGTTTATCTGGTTAGATTTTTCTAGCTTGGTACAGCTTACTTCGTCGTATCTAACGACGAAGGCTGGGCGTGTCCTACTCGTGTCCGATTATTCGGAAGCGGGTCGTGACAGGTTTGAATCATAATGAGCAACAGCAGGATCAAAGTATCATTGAGCCTCTAGATCATATCAATGTGATACCCAAGTCTAGTGAGATCATGAACTATAGGAATATAACCACTAGGGTTGTGAGCAAGACTGTATGAAACATCCCACACAGAGCTGGATATGGCCTGAAGCTGAAGGGTGGTACGAAAGTCCATAGCTCGAAACTGATCCAATATCAAAGCCTGAAGGGACTCAAGAGTAACACCACAGGGAGGATGAGTATGATGTGTGTCAGTAGCTGATAGGTAAACTGGAGGCGGAGGAGCCTGAACTGCATGAGCAGGTGCAGGACGACGATGCTCATGTAGATAAGCAGGAGCACCATCCTATGGACAATCCTCTAGCATAACCTCAAAGAACTGAAATATATAAGGTAGATACATCGTAAAGAGAAGTCGTCACAATTTCTTACGACACCTTTCCATAGCGGCGATGATAGTCTTAGGCAGACTGAAGGGGAAATGGAAATGGAGATGATAGATAGCAGAAATATCTAAATATAAAATCTCATCAGTGGTGGTATTCTTTGGAATAATGGTAGAGAATACTATTTTATGAAGTTCATAGAAGTAGTTATTCAAGTGTTTAGGATGAAGAATGCCTTGAGGTCGAGGGTTTGGTGCAAATAACTGTTTGGAAAAACAAAAAGTATTTGATTACAAACTGAGAAGAGTGTGTAAAAGAGTACAAGTTGATTTCTAGGGATGTACAATTATAGGAATCTGATCAGAAGACGATCACTTTACCCCTTGGATGATGTGATGTCAAAAAAAAGCCTTTGGAGAGTGCTACAGCAAGTGCCCAGAAGATTAAGATCATTAGTGATGCTTGCAAAGTAATTTAAAACTCTATTTATAGAGTTTAGAGATAACTATTAAGTAGTTATTCTGATTGGCGCACACTGCAATTGGTGCGCTATTCACCCAATCGTACGACGGTTGGTTTAACTGCTTGGACATGTGGCATTTTGTGATGGAGGTGTGCTTGGTCGTGGGCAGTGTCATATATGCATTCTTAGAGATTAGTGGCATGCGCGCTACGTCATCTAACTGTTTCTAGATGATTTGATCAAATAGCACCAACTGTTGGGTGGCACCAGGTGCTAATTGTCGATTTAGTACCTTTCTGAATGATTATCTAGCGCCAACTGCGAATGGCACGAGGCAGCTATTTGATCATTATGACAAATCTGATATATCTGACATAATCTCCTCGAGCGCCGCATGCTCAGGATTTGAACAAATTTTTCTTGACTAATGTGCTGTCCATCATGATAAAAACTGTTTCAGCTTCTCGAGGAAGCTTGCCACGTATTTGCCAGAGCCCGTGCCCATAGGGCATATTGATGTCACGTGCCATCTGCTGTTTGGTGCCATTTGATTATTTGAATGCTGATGCCAATTACAAGTAGTGCATGATGACGTTAATACTTTTTTAGGCTTTTACAAGACCCCCTTCAAAGTTTTTGAATTTGGAATACCTTGAATAAGAAGTGTTTCTATATGATTGGTGCATGGCAGAATCGTAACAGTCCCCGAGTTTTGGGTACGGATTGTGCGACTGTTACAAATAGCTTTAGGCTATAAATAGTCGACTAGAGAGAGCGAAAACACTTTTACTTGAATTTTTTCTTCTCGAGCTCTTCATTTTCTTCAATTCTCGAAGCTTCCGATCAATTGAAATCGCCCCAAAGAGAACCGCAACTGAGAAAGGGAGAAAGTGGCTGGAGCCACTTCGCGTGCACCGCCATTGATGGTGTCGTAACATATCCTGCCATTGGCGAGAGCCGAGGTGGCGAACCCCGCTCTTGAAGGTATGAAAAATTTATTGGAGAAGAAGATCCGAACGCTCGTGCCATTTGCGCATAGCGCGATCAAAGGCCAACATTGACCACCTCTTTTAGAGTGTTGGTCGATGCTTTGCGTAATCTGATGGCTTGTGCCACCTCTTTTAGAGTGTTGGCTAAACTTAATCACAAATAATGACGCCCTGTGCCATTTGCCATGTCTTAAGCATGATTCGCCATCCGATGTTACATGCAAAGTATGTGCTGACAGACTGATGCACTATCTGATTTGAGAATTGTCACTCTATATGCACCAACTAAGGATTTTTTTCACATCCTGTGCCATCTATGATTGGCACAGGATGCTCTTTTAAGAAAAACAAGTTTTTTTTAAGACTTTTTGAATTTTCTTTTACAGTTGATCTAAGAGAAGACCTTTTTGCTGAGGAATTGGCTTCTACCTTCCGGGTGTCTGAGTATGAAAAAAACTTATCTCATGTTGACTTTCCACAATATGATGAGCCAACTCCCAGGCGGACTGTGCTGGAGAATCAGGACTATAAAACTCTGCTGTGTTTGATAAATGGCACTCCTTTTCTGTCTGAGGACACAAAACCTTATAAGAAACCAACGTTCCTCTTTGGAGAAGCTATAGCTATAAACTCTCAGCCCAAGTTAAAAAAAGACCGGCGAGCCTTCGTTAGAGGAAACACAATGGCATACCTGCATAAGATGATAAGAAATTTGTCTCTATCTCGATATGCCCTTGCCAGCTCTCCAAGAAAGATGTCATGGCATCTAACTCCTGCCCAAGAAGCTAGAGTTGGAAGAATATAACACAGGCATGGGGATCACAACAGAGACATCTTCCTCTGCAATTCTGATCAGTATAGCACCCACTTAAGGGGTCTAAGACCAAGTTGCATACCGTCTGATAGCACGGTCGTGATGCTACCCGTTAGAAAACCTATCTTTGCTAATATGTATGCTGCATCTGAGGGGAAATATCCTCGTAATGCTACCATGAGACTAACTGGCTTAATGCATCCGGAGATTGTTCACTGGAACCGTCTTTCTATGCAGGCTTTAAACAACTTTCGTGAGAGATTACAGGAACTGGGACTCTACGAAGCCGTTCTGACTACCTCTTGCGGAATCCAAAATAACTCCAACATATTTCTTGCTTTAGCAAAAAGGTACAATGGTAGGACTGGTACCTTTGCCACTTCTCATGGAGAATTAGGCTTTGCTCTCCATGAAATGCAATTTCTTTCTTGGCTGCCAATGGAAGATAACCCTTATAAAGAGTACATACCAATGGAGGACGAACTAGAAGCCTTGGCCAAAGTGAACCCTCGGATGGTGGCAGTTCTCGATGAATTGTTGTGTCTATTTACAACCTGCATGCATCTGTACAAGGGCGGTGCTACGTGTTATATATCTAATGGTTGTTATACCTCTTCTTTGGTCATAACACATACCCTAAAGTGCAAGATCAGTCGGAATGTACGCCTTATTTCTTTCAGCCACTTGATGCTCAAACTATTTCATGGCTTATAGAGGAATCTGGTTGTGTTGACACAGAATTAGCTAAACCCTGGAATGGTTACGCTGTCAATACTCCTCTGGAAAGCTATATAAAATAGAGTGGCATCGATTTATCTCCAGAAGCCACCTTAGCAGGCTTTCTTTCTCTATGGTTATGACGGTTTGTCATCCCAGGTGCCAGTGCCATTGACCGAATCCATCGCGGCGTGCTATTTGCAGTAGTGCGTTTGGTATTTGGCTACAAAATGGACATATTATCCGCAATGACCAGTCAGCTGAATGCAGGACTTTGGAGTTTTACCGAAGGTTTGATGGAAAAACCCAACAATCGGAAGGAATATCCTCGCACCGAGATGCCAGACACATATTTGTTTGGCAGGTTCCTATTGCATCACCCTTCATTGATGGATCCTGACCTTGGAATCGGAGGAGCGTTGGCAGTCAATTTTATCGAAAGATTTGCTAAAGCAAAATTGAAGGTTATGTCCATGTTTGACTGCATAAAGACACTAAATAGGGGAGTAGACTAAAAATTTTTTCGCCCCTCCTCCACTTGGATATAAAAACTTTTCGACCCCTATACAAGATTTAGAGCCCGTTGGTTCTCGCCCCACTCCTGAGGCCTTTAATTGGTTGAAGCCAATCAGGCCTTCACACCTGGTATACAGGTTTGAAAATAATTACTATCTGGAGCCTTATTTTCTAAGTCGCGTTGCTCATCAATTTGGTTATGACCAACTGTACATCGAGAATGCGACGACATGTATTAAAGCTTTTGGGCACCTGATTGATGGTGCCTGTGGATGGAGTTACTATAATGCTAGAGGTACACGGGCTCTATTCACCATGCCTTCTACCACTGTTGAAAACAGTCCGCACATATTGAGTTTATACGCACATTTTTATACTTCAGCCAACACCTTCTTTGAAGGTTATTCGCTAAATGATAGCTTCATCGGAACGCAAAAACATTCAATGGGGATGCGGCTACCATAAACTTAACTGAAGCTGAGGAGAATGTGTCTGCCGATGATCCTCTAGAAATTGTGAATACGGGTCCCGTTGATGAAGTTCAGAATCCATTAAGCGGCCTTCTCAGGAAACATAAAAAAGAAATCTCTTGCCAAGAAGGCTGCGGAGAAATAAAAGATTGGGGCCTCCACCGAGTCAAACCAAGATACTCCTCCTCCTTCTACTACAGGGAAGAAGAAGACAGAAGAGATAACCAACGTTGAGAAGCCCGAAGTCAGAACTAGACTCTAGACATGGCAAATAGAATCTGGTTCGTCACCCGGCATAACTACTTCACTTATGGGATCAACTCCATCTCCGCTCAGAAGAAAGAGTATAGGGCCTGAAGAGGACACCAGCAAAGAATAGCTTGCTCCTAAAGAAATGCAGCCTCAACCGTCTGTTCTCACTAAGACAGTTGTAGCGTCTCGTCAGCCGTTATTCAAGCATTCGGCCAAGAGGAAGCTATTGGCCACGAAAGCTCGGGTAGCAAAACTATAGTTTCTTTCGCATCTTCTTCTCCAGAACAATCTCCTAGCCAAGGAACATTGCCGATGTCGCCCAGAGGCACTTTTTATTTACAAGGTGATGTCTTTACTCTTTCTGTTCAGCAAGAATTACTTGATGTTGAATGTGTGGAAATTTGTATTAATATATCTTCATCTCTAGAACCTCTGTGCTCCATCTACAGCTGATGTAGTGGATACTCCTGGTATTATAATTTAAGA
This sequence comes from Iris pallida, assembly GCA_029216955.1. Taxonomy (NCBI): domain Eukaryota; kingdom Viridiplantae; phylum Streptophyta; class Magnoliopsida; order Asparagales; family Iridaceae; genus Iris; species Iris pallida. The sequence goes on from JANAVB010033814.1 coordinate 9,829,075, forward strand.
ACCATCAATCATAGGGTTCACTGTTCCTTTGTCTACAGCAAAATTGGTGGCATTTGCTGCAGCTGGTTTGACATCATCATCAACTAGTGAGCCAACTCCATCTGTTTCGGTGGATGTCCCCTCTGTGACTGATACAGAGCTAATAATTCACCTAGCTCTGAAAATCACCACCACCCAAGGAATAATACTTCCATTTGGAATAACCTTGATTCGTGGTAAGAAGGAGGTAATGCCTCATGAAACTCTGGCATCTTTTGTACCTCAAACTCTTGTAGCTTATATTCTGAACGAAGCACCTTCTCAAGATAAGAGGATGATAAAAGTGTTAGATTGCGAGGAGGATCCGATTGATGCTGCTTCTGATCCTGGCTAGAATGAAACTCCCACTCAAGTACTGGCCCAGGATTCGGTGGCCCAGGAAGATCAAGTTATTGTTGAGGGTGACAGTCACTAAGATGATAGTGACCAAAGCCCTAGTTATGCTAATCAGAGCTTCAAGGAACAGCCAAGCGGTGAAGACTCTGATGTCGAAGGCAAGGAAGGACCAGGTGATAATGAAGGCAATGATGAATATGTTGACCTCGAAGGAGACATCGACATCGAGGGAGATGAGATCCCTAATGATGATAGGGAGAAGGATGTTGATATCAAGGGTGATGAAATCCCTCATGATGAGAAAAAAGGTGATAAAGACCTGGCTAAAGGTCTAGAACATGTTGAAGGTGATGAAAACACTAAAATTGATGTTGAGGGGATCCAGACCCCAGCTGAACGTATTTTTGAAATAGAGGGGGCAGAGGTGGAAGGCCCAAGTGACCAAGATAAATTTATGTCAGGTAGTTCTGAAGCTGGGAGTAGCCACGTGGCTATTTTTGAAAACACCATGATGAGGCTCATTACGAATCGAGACAACGCCTCGTGAGACTCCATATGTGTTGCCAGACTCAGGTAAACTTCTGACTTTATTCACCATTGCTCCTTTAATATTATTTGACATAATATATAATGATTGTGCTTTTTGATCGTAGAGCGTCACGAGGGGACCATTGCTATAGCCCCATTGGTGTCTACAGTTTCAGCTTCAGCTCCACCATAGCCCCTCTGGACATGGGGACTCAGATTATAGAGGGAAGCTCTTCGAAGATGTCTGCACCGAAATCTTCTTGTGCATAATTCGTGATTCCTCCAACTTCTGCAGAAGGAGGGATTCGGGCTGAAGTGGCGACTCCTTGCGTATCGACGATGACAAATAGCATCGTCGAGACTTATACAAGTGCTTTCTTTACCTCTTTGAGAGATGGTCTTGGAGAAAGGATACCCTTACGAGTTAGTAAAAAGAATTACCTCTTTCGTCATTGAAGTCATCCGCAATATTGGCGATCTTGAAAGAGTCAACTTCTTAGAACACATCTTGGATGCGCTCGAGGAGCCTATCAAATCCTACCGAGATCTGACAAGAGGCAACATTCAGAGACTCGTGGATACAAAATGTGAGGCTTTGGCTCGTGAGTCTGAAGCACGACAAGCAGCCCTGTATGATTTAGTTATCGCTTTCATAGTACGATCTGGGGAATTAGAGTCAAGCATTGCTGAAGCTAAATCTTTCCTCGAATACCACAAAGGTGAGACAATAGAGAAAGCGAAAGAAGCTGCTAAATGTCAGGCTCGTATTCAAGAACTGGAGGCCAAAATAGCCAAGCTTCGTGCGATGATCACAACAGCCAAGAAGCAAGAGAAAAAGTTCTTGAATCATATCAAGTTGCTTCGAGCCTTTTAGATGATTTGATAAAGTAGCGAGACAAATTTGTTCACGTTCAGAGTGCTAAAATTGAATGCCAGGTTAACTCATTGCAACCTTTTAACCCAGAGTCTGTGAGAGACTTGGCCAGGCAAAGGGTGATTGAATCCAAAGTAGAGCGAGCTGATTATCTGAAGAGGCTGATCACCGATCTTAGCACCCAGCCTTCCAAATAAAGATATCCAGATGTAATAACTTTTTGTTTTAATCATTTTGATAGATGTATTGATTTTGCTTGGAATGTAAATTGATGATGTTTTGTGGCTCTGTTACTTATTGTGTATCTGTTTGAGACACAAGCAATAAATAGGAATAAGAAATATGTTCAAAGGTATCGGACATGACATATCTCTTGAAAATAACAATACTTATTATAAATGTTCAGAGGTAATATGGACGTGACAGAATATAACTTAAAATATTATCATTTCTGAGATGACATCATCAGAGGTAATGTGGACGTGATAATTCATTAATGTAGATAGTAAAATTTAGAGGTAATATGGACATGAATTTGCATATCTATTGATTATCCTTGGGCCAACTGGGACTCAAGAATGAGATATCTTTCAAAATAGCTGGGTTTGAAAAGATGATGTTTGTAATGATATAGTAGACGTTGTGGGTCAATGAAGATGTATCATACGATCTGGATAGACTCCGCTAGGGATTTAAAGATTTAAAGTTTGTACAATTTTTATTAGAAAATATAGTACACGCTTTCAAATGTGATATTTTTCAGGAATTTGCCATTGATAGGCATCATAGAAATTTGGCCATTCATCCCAGGTAGTTGATAAACTCTGTTAGAGAAAACGTTGCTTATAACGTAGGGACCCTCCCATTTCGGTTCGAACTTGTCTTTGCTCATGTATGTCATAGTCATAGGACGTCTGACAGTAAGGACTAGCTCGTCTTTTTGAAATGCTCGTACTTTGATTTTACAGTTGAAGGCTCTTGAGATACGGGCTTGATATAGCTCGATGTATTGTTGACCTAGTAGCCGCTTCTCATCAAGTGCTTCAAGCTCCTGAAGTCGAAGACGATTATTATTTTCTTTTTCGAGTTCGTTGGCAATAGCAATTCTCAGTGATAGGATCTGAATCTTCAACGGCATGACAGCTTCGCATTTATACACCAAAGAGAAATGTGTATAGCCAGTCGGAGTACGTACGGTAGTATGGTAGTGTGGCATCTTCCACCCCGATTAAAAATTTATGGATTTTTTTTAATTTTTATTTGATTAGATTATGGTTGATTTCTATCATAATAGGATGTCATGCCTACGTCCACAGGTAAGTTAGGACCATCTTATGGTTATATAGCCTCTAGGTAGGTTATATAAACATTCTATAGCTATTATATAGTTTATTATGATTTTTAGATATTTTAGATAATTTTTAAATATTTATTTTATGAAGATTTATATATTTTATTGACTTTCATGATTTACCATATGGTCATTCGAGATTATTTTTGGGTCCCAGTATTTTATTTAGGCTCTACTAGGTTATAAATATTTTTCTAGAATATTCTAGAATTTTTTTGGATTTTTTTAGAATTTTTGGGAATTTTTAGATAATTAAAACATATAGAATTTATATTTTATAGGCTTTTAGAATTTACTGTGAGGTCACATGATTATATTTTGTGTTAAAATATTTTATTTAAATTCTAGACACTTAGAAATATTTTCTATAATTTTCTAGCATTTTTCTGCAATTTATTTGGACTTAAAATGATTTTTAAATAATTTTCTGAATTAAATAAATAATTATCCAGTCATCCACCCGAGGGGCCCACCTGTCGGCGCTAGCTATAGTAAACCACCTCTCTCTCTCCTATATATATATTATTATATTCGAAATCCTAATTAAATTTTTGTCGATTTTGAGAGAGGTTTCATCTAGGAGTCCTTCAACTTCTCGAAGTGATTGCCGCCAAACTAGAAGAGCTTTTCACACGCCACTTTTTATTGGAAGCGTATTATGGTATATTTTTTGAATATCTAATTTATTTTCGTAATTTCTGAATGTGAATTTATGAAAAATTCGTAGAGTGCTAGTTGTCCAAAACTTGACACGTTTCAGTGTTTTCGAGATTCCCGGAGAACCAGGAATCCGAGTCACGAACCGTTTAAAGTTTTGGAAAGCTAACATAGAGCTCTATGACATATATTTTTCCCAAAAATTAATTAGTTAATCCAGTATTTTTATTAATTCGTAGAACTTAGTTTTGTCAATAAATCACCGATTTGGTCAGGGATAGCCATAACGGTGATATCTTTTGACCAAAATGTGATTTTATGGCACGGTCGATTCCAGTGCACTCGTGGCACTGAAATTTAATAGGGTGTGCACTCAAATCATAGAGTTTGTGTCGTTTGACTATTTAGTCATTGATGCGCCTCAATTTGTGTGCTATGGTTTCCAAAATTAGAAACATAACTTTTGATGGCCAAACTTGCATGTTTAGATCTTAATTCCAAAATTATATTAGATTAAATTAGTTTTTTAGATGATTTATTATAGAATTAAATATAATTAGTTATGTTAAACCATTAGCCACTTTCTAGGATTTTTATAGTGGGATTTTCATAATCTAACTTGTGGTTATTTATGTGACGGGGTAGAACGGTCTACGACGTTTGAGTTGTGACTTCATCATCTAGCGGAGCAAGGCAAGTATCACTATGACCTATGTTGCCTTTATTTTATGCTACATGTTATTCTTTTCCTTAAATTGTTAGCCCTATCTTTTATACCATTGATGCACGAGAGTTATACTTGTTACTATAGCCATACATGTTCACTTAATATTTTCGTTCAATATTCTATCTTCAATGTTCAATGTTTAAAGTTAAAGTTAATGTTAAAGTGATCATATTTACTTGTGAGAGAGTCGGGAGGGGGAATACAACTAGTATGCATGTGGTCTACACAATGTACAAATTTTCCCCAATGTCAATGTTGATAGCAGTCGTTACACCTCACGTACCGACTGCCGGATGTCCTAAGTCGTCCACATGCAGAATGCTTGTATTCTAAGACACACAGTACACGTGATTTGTTTCGTGTTGACATTTTGCCCAGAGGTTTGTCTTATATTCATCGTTCTCTTATAATGTCTTCGTGTCTTAATTATACCTTCAACTGTTCCATGTCATAATTGTACTCTCAAACTGTTTTCCAATGTATAGTGGTCTCTTTTATATCATGTTATATTCATCCTTTCCTTATTGCTATTCTGCGTGCTTGTATATTATATTGTATAGTGTAGTATTATGGTGATCTTGCTCCAATCCTGACTGGATAACTATTTTTCAGCTTTAGACGACGTAGTTTACCCCGAGGTTTATGGTGCGTATCTTGGGGACACTGATGTTACTAACGTGTCGGTTACTTCTACTGATACGGAGTAGCATATTTCTTTCTTAGGCTTTTTCGTGTTATTCTTAGCTAGTGAGCTTAGCGAATTTTAGTTTCACTAGGCGTATATTTATTTTAGCGGGTTTGTTCCCGAGACTATTTTGAGTTGTAGTGGATCTTTCTTTAGATTGTTTATTGATACTTGAGTTTAATCTTTTGTTATAACTTAGTTGTAGATGATAAATGTGAACTCTGACTTGTATGGATAATGCTTATCATAGACAGCGTACTACCGCTGATACTGCGGTGTAGGCTGGCCTTGGACACGGACTCGTATCCCAAAAGTGGGTGCGGGTCGTGAAAGGTAGGCCCATAGATATTCTTTAAGCTTTTTGCTCCAGGTACGTTTATTGGTGGAAACGAACTTCTTGAGAAGCTTGTCGATCATTTTGTTGAATACTACAGCTAAATCGTTAGCTGCAGGATTGTAGGTTATAGAAGCAATATTGTTGATCCGATTATCATCACAGAATTGAGTAAACTTCTGACTGATGAACTAAGGTCCATTGTCATGAATGATTCACCGAGGAATGCCGAATCTGTAGATAACATGATGTTTGATGAAAATGATGACACAGCTCGTCTTGACTTCGGCTAAGGGTATAGCTTTGGCCTATTTAAGAAGTAATCAGTTATGGCAAGGATAAACCGAAGTCCTCGAGGTGAAGATGGATTAATAGGACCAATGACATCCATGCCCCAACCTTCAAAGGGCCATGATGCTACAGTCGGATGGAGAAATTTTGAAGGTTGATGAACGAAATCTGCATGGATTTGACATGCCCGATATTTCCTTGAATATTCAATATCATCTGGTACCATGGTTGGCCAATAGTATCCCATGCGTCGAATTCGATCTTGTAGCTTAGGACCAGGATGATGGGCACTAAAGACACCATCAAGAGCTTCACGTAGTATCTGCTTTGCTTCATCTCGAGCAAGATAACGTAGAAGCATACCGTCAAATGATCGTCGATAGAATGTTTTGGAGGTATAATTGTAGTAGGACCAGAGCGACCGGCGATGAATTGTAGTTGCTTCTTTGGGATCTTCAGGTAGAATGTCATATACCGTGAAGTCAATGAAAGGAGCTCTCCAGTCTTCACTTATACTACAAACTTTGACTGAATTGCTGGATTCTAAATACAAATTATTCTCGATGCAGAATAACTCCCCATTAGTGATGATGATCATCTGTTGTCTTTTCACAGGGATCGCTAATACTGCCGCTAGATTAGCAAGCGCATCATCTTTTGTATTACAAGCTCGACGTATATGTTCAATGAAGAAGCCTTTGAATGATGTAGCCAATTTGATTGCTGCTTCTTGATATGGAATGAGATCTTTATGTCGAACTTCATACGTGCCTCTAACCTGATTGACAATCAGTTTAGAGTCTTCGTAGACTTCAAGGTATTTGGTATCCAACTGTTTGGCTAATTGGAGACCGATGAGTAAAGCGTTGTATTCAGCAACATTATTATAACACGGCACGTCCAAAGAATAAGCTCTCTGAATGGCTAGTCCTTCCGGTGATACCAGAACGATTCTAACTTCGACGATGATAGTACCTTTGGGTCAGATTCTTGATGCACCATCAAAGAATAAATGCCAAGCAAAGATTCCTTCTAAAGTCATGTTAGATTCCAGAGTTTCATCAGGAATTTTGTCATAGAGTTTAGATGTCTCAGGCATCGGATGAGCAGCCAAGAAGTTGGCTAGGGCTTGACCCTTAACAGACTTTTGTGGGACATAAACCATATCATACTGTGCCAGTAGTATGGCCCATGTAGCGAGTCTGGAATTGAGTGTACTGGGCTTCTTCATCAAGATTTGGAGAGGGTTGACTCTAGAGATGACATGACTGGTTTAGCCCGTGATATAATGTCGTATTTTCTGAACAGCAAACATCAGGGCTAAACATTCTTTTTCCACTCGGCTGTATCGATGTTCAGCATCGATCAACGTACAACTGAGATAATAGATGGCTTGCTCATGACCTTGCTTGTTCTTCTGGGCTAGTAAGGCACCTAAAGAATGATCTATTGCTCGAACATACATCAAGAAGGATATTCCTGTGACTAGAGGCACTAGGACTAGAGGGTTCATCAAGTACCGCTTTATGTCTTCTAATGCTTGTTGTCATTCTTCGGTCCAAATGAAAGACAGACCTTTCTTCATTAGTTAAGTTAACGGTCTACAGTTTCCAGAGAAATTTGAGATGAATCTCCTAATATACGCAAGTCGTCCCTGGAATCCTCGTAGCTCTTTTAGATTGTGTGGAGGACGCATATCTTGAATGGCTTCGACTTTCTCCTGGTCAACATGTATACCCTTAGAGGTAATAACGAATCCGAGGAATTTGCCACTAGAGACTCCCAGGAATGACTTGGTGGGATTTATCTTGATTTGATGCTGGCGCATTAGATCGATGATAGTTCTTAAGTCATGGATGTGATCTTCCTTTAGACAACTTTTGACAACAATATCGTTGACATAGCATTCGACTGTCTTCCGCAAATGTTCGCGGAAGATGGTGCTCATGGCCTGCTGATAGGTTGCATCAGCATTCATGAGACCAAACGACATGACCGTGCAGCAGTAGACCCCTAGAGGAGTGCGGAAAGATATATGTTTTTCATCTTCGGGGTTCTTCCTGATCTGATTGTATTAGGAAAACCCACAAGTGTTGTCGATCATGACATCAGTGATTGTCACAACCGGCACCTAATACTTGGGCATGAGCCGTGGGTACATCCAGCCTATGCCGCGGTATCGGTGATAGAACGTTGTCTAGTCATCTCCACATTTTATCAAATACAACCATGCAGTTTATAGATTTCCACAATACAACCAAAGATCCACAGACCAGTCCACAGCAGCAAGATATATACAAATAACCACGGTGAGAGAGAAGATAATAACTGATCTGAATAGTCTCCAAGATAGAGATCAAAATGTGATAGATAAAATAATCTCAAAAGAATAAAATGTGCTAAGATGGATGTCCACTACTCAACTCTCATAATCCTCAAATAAAATAAAGTACAATAACTAAAAGAGTTTTCGAAGGCAACTCCTGCTCTACAGAATAATATCTAGCTAAATGTCTCCTACGGAGGGTAGCCTCGCATCCATGTCCTTCAGTATGCTCAGATCAGGGTCCACTGTCTACTCATAGTATGTGGTACAAAACTCCGCTAACTCATCACCTAAAAATGTTTGTTTTCTAGTCAGAAATGGAACAAGTACACATATGACAGCTATCTGAGACACAACAGAGTCACAGAACATGTATATAGCATATGAGAATGAAACTAGAAAGTAACTAGCATCATGGTATAATGAAAAAGAACATGCAACTCTACTGATGAGAAATAGCTACCAGAAAGCAATATGTAATAATGATAACTTGGCAAATGGTGAAGATCATGATGAAATAATTGGAATATTAACTCTATGTATATTAAAATATCAGATTCGATGTGTGAACGGCTAAGGGGTAAATCTAGCACCCTGTACGTGTCGTGTGCAGCTGCTATTGTTCAAGAATAGACATTTTGAGGATGGAATGGGTAGTTCACACGTCTACTAAGATATTTTTTTGCCCAGCTAGTACTCATGGAATCAATCCCAGGTGGGGTAAACATGTAAAAGATAATCAAGATGTACAATAAATCCATGATACTAATCTTCGTGTTACGAACGTGTCAACAAGCAGCAAGACATATATATAACATATAAAGAAAACTATCAGAAATGGTAGTAATCAGTATATGCACTTGCCTGTGGTCCTGAGCTGCAGGTACAAGTCGAGTGCTGAGGCGGAGTCCAAATAACCTATATTATGCACTAATTCTAGTCAATACATGAGTTCAAGTTAAAAAGACTACTATTGAATTATTGCTAATCTAAGTACATTCTTTCTTGTTTCCTTTATCCACTCCCTATATTAGGCTACAATAGAGGTCCCCTTCTTGCCTACATGTCTAATTCCCTTCATAACCTACAGCCATTGATACCACATAGATTTAAACACTACTGGTATTAGTTTAATACCAATTCTAGCACCAAGAGCTCTGATTAGGGCTACAATTTGGTTTGTTATGATACTAATAATATCACTGGGTGACCATTTAATGCATCTCTGTTCTGGTACACTTCTATTTTATGTTGTGGCTCATATGAATGTAAGTTCAGAGTTTAACTCCTAAGACAAGTCAGGAGTAAGGTAAGTGTCCTACCATCTACTGCTATGCTTCTACAGGTGTTACCTATATTGATACTTACTCTATACTAGTTTCCTATGAGCTATCTATGGCTGACATACCTCAAGTTGGTACTGGGCCACTTCTCGAATGGAGACTTCTATGGGAATATAAATCTACCACACAGGTCACTTGCCCTCATAGACTATGGTGTGAAACTGCATCATACTTGCGTGAACAGGATACAACCATACACTAGGTGATATTTCAACTTTTAGTATGCTACAGGTACTAGGTGAAGTACAGGTATCCAACCTTAACAGGCCTGGTTGCCTACAAACTGGGATCAGGGTAGGTACAACCTAGGTGGAGTGTCAATGCTCAATACAAGAAAAATGTGTCTATATATCTCTGGCTTCTTGTAGATCCAGGCTTTCTTCGAAGCTGTATTCCCCCATTGCCCCTGCTATGCCCTATACCACTTTATTACCTGTAGGTTCTGATCAATAGGGTGAGATGGTACCTAGACTTGGTACTCTTTGTATACTTACCCAGGTCTGGTACAGAGTGATCCCATCTACTATTTAGGTTCTGATACCAACTATACCCTTGTGCTTTCGAGTATCAATCCTGACACTCTAGTTTACTCGACCCTAGGCTTGGGATGCTTGTAATGCCTGTAAGGTGTAGGGTGTGGCTTGCCTACGGTTAACACTTGTAACCCATTTCTGACATCAGCAGTAAGCTATGCCCTATTATCTAGGGTAGTCACAAGAGTTTACCTGTACTCCTTTGTATCCAATAGGTACTCATGGATGGATATAAATTATCCACATCAGAACACAATCTCTGATAAACAAGGCATCTCTTCACCTCTCTCATATTTGATGGATACTCGTGAGTACCCACAAGGTTTTTGATCTAAATCCCAGGTGGGGTGCCTACCTCTTGTAGCAGCAGTACCTAGGATCCCAATATATCCATTTGTTAACCATTAGTTCTAGGCTATGTCTATGTCTATCTATTGCAAGGTACTACTAGTGACCAAGGGACTATGGCATGTAACTCTAAGTACAGTGCAAACTAATGGTAAGGAATGTAGTTTACATCACTCTTATATGTCCTATTGGCACATTTGTTATCCTTATCAGACTAACCCACATTTGTCTAGGATACTTTGATGTAGTGTTCACAGCATCTATACCAAAACTTCCCTACAGTTATCATACTAACTCCTTGCTATATATCTCTCCCTCCTTCTACTGAATATGGCACAGGGACTAGTCCTTTTCTATTTTCGACAAAGCCTACATCCATCTACATTACCCAGATGCTTGACTCTAACACAGTCTAATCCTATGCACATGATTGCTGCCCCTTATATTTGATTGGAACTAGCTTCTGATCTATAAACACGACTGATACCTAGGCTCTCTTTTCCAATATCTTAATGTCTACTCTTGACACATCTGATCCTACCCAGTACTTCTTACCATAGCATCCCCTCACTCATGTATAGATATAGACCTTACTCATATTCTGAGACTATGGACCAATGTGCACAGATGGTACATCCGGCATGACCAAAACCACCGTGGTAATCCAACACAGCCAGTAGACTAAGGATGGTCTGATATGAGGATTGTCTCCACTCTTAGCCTCTTTCAGGAGTTCTATCAAAAATCTACCCATCCCAGATTTCTATGTGTGCTAATGAATATAAGTAACAAAGTCTAAGGGAGAAGAATTACCTCATGGAGTTGGGATGGTGCTCTGTTACTCCTTGGCTCCTTGCTTGGCTACGCCTGTGGTGGGGAAATGATGACAATCTAGGGTTCGTAGAGGGGTCTGCTGCTACCATAGGTATATATATATAGTCTAGGGTTTCCGATTGGATTATGGGGGTTCAGAAAGGAATCCTAGATTTTGGTTTTGCTTGGCATGATCTCTTAAGGACCTCGATATTAGCCTAACATTCAAATTCGTTTATAGCGAAAAGAGGGGAAATTTGGCTGAGGATTTGAATTATAAGATTTTGCAACTAAACCCATGGTAACTGAATATTTGCAAATCCCCCATTTTTGTCCCTAGTTTTGATTCACAGAATAATATATTATTGCTATTTATATATATAATTATTTATACGCAATAAATAGTGACAGCATAATAATAAAATATAAAGGGAATTTTGGGGGCCAAGGGCTCACAGTGATCGAAAGAGGAAACTCATCCTCAGGACAAGCTTCATTAAGGTCTCTAAAGTCGATGCAGACTCTAACCATTCCTATTTTCTTTATAATGGGATGACATTAGTCACCAGTCGGGATGTTGCTCTTCTCTAACAAAGCCAAAAATAATGGGCTTCTTGACTTCAGCTTTTATAGTGTCCATCATATCAGGTCAGAATCGACACTGTTGTTGTTTAACTAGCTTCGCATTGGCAGAATGTTTAGCTTGTGGGTAGCAATTTAAGGATCTAATTCTGACATATCTTTATAGCTCCAGGAGAATACATCAATTTATTCCCTAATGAGCTGAATCAGTTCTTGTTTATCTACTTCAGGAAGACTTTTACTAATGAAGATTGGCCTTAGAGAAGCTTCGTCTCCGACATCGACCTGGACCAACTGATCTTTGATAGGTGGTTCGTATTGTCCAAAGTGAAGTTCCCATTGAGTATCGATCCTTTGTGACCAAGGATCAGATTCAAGGGCTTCAACAAATTCGTTGTCGTCTTCTGAGAACTCGGTGGTCACCATATTGGAGGACAAAGTCACCCGATAGACGTGACCTATACTGGTGTCTGAATCCCATGAGGTAGAGTCGCTATTTTTTGTCAGACTCAGAAGCATCTGGGGTCATGATTTGTGAGGTGTAGCCCAACCCATGCTTTGTTTCATTATAATATTGTATCGACTTTCTTTTTGGAGCAGGTATACGAATAGGAGTTTGCCTTCCCCTACCACCGTTGAGGCCGAATTTGAAGTTGTAATCCATATTTTGGATGATGTTCTTCGATTGTTGACTGTAATAACGTAGTTGAAGCCGTCCATTGTTGTCATTTTCAGCATCGCTATCGGATGTAGCCTTTTAATTCTGTCATTTGCTAAAGAGAATAGGATGTTCATCTTTCTTCCAGGAGGGAACCAGAAAGAATGAATCTTGTACAGATTCAAGTGTTACTTCACCTTGAAGAGGTTGAACTCCTCCTATGGTAAGGGGTTCGAAGTTATCCAGGATTTCTAGCTAACATCGAGTGTAATAATTAACATCGGTATACCGTAAAGGAGACGCTACTTTATTGATAATTATATCATCATTTACAACAATGCTCTTGATCTTAGTCGACGGCTTGCTAAGATTGATAACAAAAGGAGGAGAAGGAGAATAAAAAGGCTTGTTATGACGAAGGTAGATAACAAGTGGCTCAGAAGAGGTGAGCTCCCTATGCTCTATTTTTCAGTAAGAGGATGCTTGACAGAAGGAGAGAGATTGATGGTCAGCGTCTGAGAAGACAAAGGACAATAAGTGCGTCCTTTAACTAAAATCACCAGTACATCATTCGGACTCTCCTAATGTTCTTCTTCAGTATCAATGGCCAATACGACCTTCATAAACTCTATTTTGTACATTTTGGAGTCCATAAAATATGCTTTGGTGTCTCAAAAGGGGTTAAGATCAGCCATTTCTTTACGGACTTCTCCCTTGTCATCCACATATTTGAAGCATTGATGGAGAGTGGATGACACGATGTTTTGTTCATGCAACCACGGTATTCCAACAAGACGTTGTAGGAGACGTGATTGTCAATCACATAGAAAGTGACCTTCATGCGAAGATTGCCCATTTGGACTTTCAGGCGGATCTTTCCCAATGGTTCGCTTCTTCCGAAATTAAACCCTAGGAAAGTCGTGATTGTTGCAGAGAGGTTATGAACTCGGATCTTCAGCGCATTCAATAGAATCTTTGGCATAATGCTGAGTGTAGATCCCGTATAGTAGAAAGGTCAGTCATGTCGATTACTGTCTTCCAGAAGCATATCATCTTGAGTGAAGGTGATATTGGGGATCAGCTCCATCATGCTATGGCAATAAGACCATTCCATCGGTTCCTCGTTTGGTTTCTTAAGATGAGCCAGACAAGCGTCTGCTTGCATTAAAGCTTCACTTAACGTCTCTCGGATTTCCCTTGGGAGACGCAGGAGTTCGAAAATTGATAACATTGTCGGAGTATTTGCTAGTTGAGCCAATATGTCAAAGTTATACGTCTTTTCAAGTCCAAGAGGTGAAGTTTTCTTCAATATTTTATCTAAGCGAACTGGCTGTTTGCCTTTGGCAACCGCTGTTGGTTTGGGAGGAACTGGTTCCACTTGAGGCGATGACGTCGAAGGATCGTTGACGATAGTTAGAGGAGATACTGAAGGGGTATTAGAGACAGAAGGAGGAGTGGCTGCATTCTCTTGTCCATCTGGATAGTCTCTAAGATAGAGCCTCCTAGATCGGGTATCGGTCATGGCTTCTTCTTTTGGCACTGGTGCGAAGGAAACTACGTTGTAGTTCTTCACCCGAGTCTCGCCTCAGGAAGACTTCTTTTGGAGAGATGAAGGACTTCTCCAAAATCTCAGTCCAACACAGGACTGATTATGTTGAAGACGTAAAGAAAGGGGTATAGGAGACCCTTTTCCATCATTTAAGCCAGGAGATTTCTGTAGATCATATCCCATCTTTGTCATCAATTTGTAGGACTGCTGACTGTATAGATGGAATGCTGGCCGGTAATTAATTTTTGGCTTTGGTGTCACTGCTTCGGTAGAAGAAGGCGAAGCTGCCGCTGGGATGAAAGTAGCATCCAAAGGTGGAAGATGATCACCCAGTGATGTCATAAGACACGACTTGTATTTGATCGCATTTTTTGACTTCGTAAGGGAAGCAGATGTCTTTGACTCAAAGTCAACAACCAAATCGGAATAAATCCACATAATTTCTCCTTTATCGGTTGACAAGGGTACGAGGCTGTCACTTCGTGCTGGTGGAAGGTTGATGATCTCCATAGTAGCTTTTGTTATGGGGACGACCCCATCCTACACAAGTTGAATAGAAAAGTCGCCAAATTACAGAGAGACGACATTAGCATTCACCGTTTTTTATCTTGCTGAAGGATGATTGCCTTGGTGTTGATCAGTTCCTAGATCTTTTCTTTAAGTACGTAGCACACCCTAGTTGGATGTCCTAAGAACCTGTGATAGACAGTATTTAGGATTATCAGTCTTATCTACTTCATCTGGCCATTTTGCTTCGGGCAGTTGAAGTTTGTTGCCCTTGATGAGACAATCGAATATGCTCATGATGTCGTCCTTATCAAAGGAATATTCCTCCTTAGGATGTAGTACTCTTTGTGGGAGTGTCGTCATGGTAGGTGTTGACTGACCCACATTGATGGCTAAAGCTTCTTTGCCTTTCACATTGATGGCTAAAGCTTCTTTGCCTTTGCGGTTGTTCTGACGACTGCCACTGTTGGTTGCAGAATGTTCATCTTTTTCAAGATTAGGCATCTGGATGCCTAATTGTTTGAACTTGTCAGCACTATCCTCAGCTACCCTGACACATACTATGAAGGAGGCCCAGTCCTGGAATTGCGTGGGTCCAGTCCACATGTTGACTATAGGTATCAAGTTTGATTTGCATGTATCTATAGTCAGTGCATCTGGAGTACCCAGAGACATTTTGAGTGCCTCACGACGGAAGCGCTCGATGAAACGTTCGACAGTTTCATTAGGCCGTTGTTTGACTTTGATGAGGGCCGATATGGTCATGTCGTTTGTTCCCTCATATAATCGTTCTAAGAACATTTGCTTGAATCCTACAAAAGATGTTATGCAACCATCTGGCAAACTATGATACTAGTCATAGGCCGCACTCGCCAAGCAGCCGACGAATACTCTAGTGAGGAGAGCATCATTCGGTTGGAGTTGATCAGTTATTACCTCGAAGTAATTGATATACTGACTCAGAGATAAGCTGCCGTCAAACAGCATGATGGTTGGTGGCTTGTACTTGGGTAGAAACGAATTTTTTCCACTCTATAGGGTAGGGTTGCTTGATCCCTAACTTCTGCAGTCCATCCTTCTGCTTGAAGGCTTCGAACTAGTTATGTAAAAGCTTTACTACCTCCAAGGGATCTCCCGAGGCTTGGGGAGCAGTAGACTGATTCTATGTGTTTGGAGGAAAAATTGCAAGATAAGCACTACCCCCAGTACCAGACTAACTTGGAGTAACCTGAGCGGGTATAGTAGCATTGTGGAAGATTGTACCCCTACACTAGTGTTGACCGGAGAAGATGCTACTATGTGTTCCTAGATTGGAATTGGATTCGCAACCGGTAGAACAGTATGTTGTGCTATGATCACATCATGCATACTTGCAACCATTTCAGCCATGGTTTTCAAGTAAGCCACTAACCCAACAATCGTCTGCTTCTGACTGTCGGAGCTGGATGTATATTCTTCTTCATTAGTGACATCAGCAGTCACTTCTCTAGCTACCAATGATGAACTACTGGAAAAGCTAGTCCGCTCAGAGCTCTCGCTATCGGCATCAAAGTCACGTAGGAAACTACCCCCGGGATGAAGAGTGGGAAGATTTCTTTGATCGAAGAAATCTTGGTCAGAATTAGGAAGATCCCTTTGACCGATTATTTCCTGGTCGGAAGGAAGATTCCTTTGACTGATTATTTATCGGTCGAAATCAAGAGGATTTCTCCGACTGAGGACATCCTCAAGATCAGGAGAGGGAAGATTCTTTGACCGAGTAGGTCTCAATTTTTTGATCTGGTGTTTTGGTAGACCCCTTCACCGGAGTCACGGATACGATCAAGGTATTATTGACTGGGATTGCGGGATTATATTTCGGGACATCTTGTTGATCGAAGCATATAACAACTCATCATCGACCACCATAATGAGTTCAGGAGTCCTAGTATAGTTCAAACGATCAAAGACATACCATTTCGCTGATTGACAGCAATATTTGATCACTACTTCATGGTGATGATTACAGTGATGTTCCTGATGTGGAGTTACAGGTGTACGAGATGGTCCTGTGATCTTCTGTTTTTGTATAAGAAGTTCACGAAAATTGGTTACAGTGACAGGATAAGGAGAAGTCGGAGGTACATATTCCTTGATGATGTCAGAAACATAATTCTGGTTCTTGAGATGCTTTATTTCCGGTGTATACAGAGAAGTACTGAGCTCATTGGCGAAGATGAGAGGATTCTTGATTTGAGAAACTCTCTCTGTGCGCAACTTAGTAGGTGGCGCAGATTGTTCTTGACGCAGGCTTGATGTTGTTCTCCGTTGGTTAAGGTAAGTGCGCATGTCAAAATCCTGCACTACCTGCCTGTCTGTCTAAAACACACTCAGTTTACCCTGTTTAGTTATTAAAATGTATAGGGTAGGAAGATCCTGGCTCTGGCTTGATTGGCGCTGGCCATAAGGAGTGGACAGGATGCCCTATTATCCTGTACACATTATTCCAACACGTTTGGTATGGCATAGATGGACAGCAGGAGATGGACTTCGAGCAGAGTCTAGTTTCTTGGCAATGATTTAATTTTCTCTACAAAGAGAAATAGACTTTCTACTCAGAAGAGTTTTCGCATTGATTGGCATAAAGGCACAATCAGATACATTTTCTACTAAGTGTAGGACTGGGAAAGGATAAGGATAGGCCATGGGTCGCTTTTCTTTATTTTGTGCAGGGGAAGTGATATGTAACTTCTCCACCAAGTTTAGAACTCGTGAGGAGTGAGGATTGGCCATAGGGCATTTCCCTTTGATTGGCGCCAGGGCAGTGGTTGGTGCACTCTCCACCAAGTTTGGAACTATGGAGGAAGAGGGAGTAGCCATAGGACGCTGTCCCTTGATTGGCGCTAAGGTTATGACCAGCTCACCCTCTACCAATTTCAGAATTGGCGAGGAAGAGGAAGTGGTCATGTGATGTTGTCCCCTGGTTGGTGCCAGGGTAGTGGTTGGAGCACTCTCTACCAATTTCAGAATTGACGAGGAAAAGGAAGTAGCTACAGAGCTTTTCCCCAAGCTTGGCACAGAAGTTGTGATTGGTGCACTAGAGAACTTTGGAGTCCAGATGGCGCGTGCCCTGTTCTTAGCAGCAACAATGGTGGTGCGCTTGGCACCCCCTGCGCCAATCATGGCTTTGTAGGCAGTTTGGTCGACTTTTACGACCAGAGTCTCCTACGTCGTGTCGACCGACGATATTGCATTAAGTTGTCACTTTATCGTCGGAGGAGAAAGTCGTCTCCAATTGAGTCACCATTTTGTTTATAAAAACAAAAAGTATTTGATTACAAACTGAGAAGAGTGTGTACAAGAGTACAAGTTGATTTCTAGAGAAATACAACTGTAGAAATATGATCAGAAGACGATCACTTTATCCCTTGGTCGATACGATGTCGAAGAAGAAAGCCTTTAGAAAGTGCTACAGAAAGTGCTCAGGAGATTACGATCATTACTGATGCTTGTGAAGTGATTTGAAACTCGATTTATAGAGTTTAGAGATAACTGTTAGGTAGTTATCCTGATTGGCGCATACTGCAATTGGTGCGCCATTCACCCAGTCACGCGAACGGTTGGTTTAACTGCTTGGACGCGTAGCATTCTGTGATGGAGATGCGCTTGGTCGTGGGCACCATCACGTATACGTTCTTCGAGATTAGTGGTATGTGCACTACGTCATCTAATTGCTTCTGGATGATTTGATCGAATAGTGCCAACTGTTGGGTGGTGCCAGGCGCTAATTGCTGATTTAGTACCTTTTTGAATGATTATCTAGCGCCAACTGCGAATGGCACGAGATAGCTATTTGATCATTATGTCAAATCTGACATATCTGACATAATTTCCTTGAGCATCGCGTGCTCGAGATTCGAACGGATTTTTCTCGACTGACGTGCTGTCAATCATGATGAAAACTGTTTCAACTTCTCGAGGAAGCTTACCACGTACTAGCCAGTGCCATCTGATGCCAGCGCCAATTGATGTCACGCACTATCTGCTGTCTGGCGCCATTTGATTATTTGAATGATGGCACCAATTATAAGTAGCACATTATGATGTTGAAACTTTTTTAGGCTTCTACAATAACGAGTCACAAAATGAATCAAAAGTTGTCCCATCGGGAAATTGAACCGAGGTGATATCAACTAAAGCTTCCCCAACATTGGGAATGTTTAACATAATTGCCAAATCATCGACAACAAAATTAATGCCAATTTTGCCAACTTTTGATTTTACCGTGCCATTAGTGACTGATAAATTGCAATAAAATATACGAATTGTATTTGAATATATTAGAAAACTAGATTGAAGTAAATCTAGCACTCAAAGTGTTCAAAAATGTTTACGTGATCAGCAAATAATGTAAAGTTTATAGGAGAACCCGGACAAGTCTTTCTTTGATGAAAGTCACTAAACCATTCATTAGATGCATATTATGACACAAAAATAAAATGATCAAAGAAGTCACGATCCGGTTTGGAGGGACTGAAGAGTGAAAAGGAGGCCGCTTTGTGAGGAGTAGAGGACGAACCTTCATCAACTTTTCTCTTCTTTTTGGAAGAAGTAGGAATTTTAGGACCATATGAAATTGAAAAGGATGGAGAGAGTGAATGTATATCGAAATTGATGGTAGACAGTTGAAGAGAACTACGAAAGAGCTATGATTCTAAGTTTTGAGAGCTTGAGAAGCTTAGAGGAAGGAGAACTAGGAAGTTAGGGTTAGGGTTAGGGTTAGGGTTTTCGGTGGAATATTAAGTGGCTTAGTGAAGAAGATGATGATTTTGAGGGTTTAAATAAAGAGGAGACCGACTGTCCAGCTTCTGTTCGGATTCACCCAGACCGAGTTCGGTCCAAGTTCGGCCAGAACTCTGACCGAGTTCGGTCCATGGGTAATCATGACAGAATTGGAAAGTTTGTGATAGGATTTTAACATAAATGCAAAGATGGCTTAGAAATATTTGTGTTGAAGAAGTATAATTTATATTAATGAACCAAAAGACACAAACCACATAGAATATTTCGGGTTAGCTGTCGGGGCCGGATCCTAGCTAGCGATAGTCCGAAGACACTAGGCACCATATCTCTTAGACTTTTACGCCTTTTTGTCAGAAGGGCCCTACCAGCTTATAACCAAAATAGTTTCTACGAATTTATGAATCTTAATCAAATAATATTTAATTATATTACTTCAACATCCAAAATTCCTAATTCTCTTCGTATAAAGTTAAAATAATCTTCAGCCAAGGGCTTAGTGAAGATGTCAGCTAGTTGATTTTCAATGTCAACAAATTCTAAACTTATATCACCTTTTAAAGCATGATCTCTAAGGAAGTGATATTTAATTTCTATGTGTTTAGTGCGAGAATGATATACAAGATTCTTCGTGAGATTAATAGAGCTAGTGTTATCGCATAAATAGGGATATGGTTAAACGATAACTGATAGTCTTCCAAAGTTTGCTTCATCCACAAAATTCGAGCACAACAACATTCTACGGCTATATATTCAGCCTCGGTTGTCGATAATGCAACAAAATTTTATTTCTTGGAAAACCAGAAGACTAATAACTTTCCTAGAAAATGACATGTGTCACTAGTAATTTTACGATCGACTTTGCATCCGGCAAAATCTACGTCCGAGTAACCTATCAGATCAAACGAATCAGTTTTAGGATACCAGAGACCAGTCATCAAAGTTCCTTTAAGGCATCGTAGGACATGCTTAACGGCGCTCACATATGATTCTTTAGGACAAGCCTGATATCGTGCACATAAGCATACAGATGTCAGGTCGACTAGCAGTTAAGTATAGTAAACTACCAATCATATCTCTATACTTACGTACGTCAGTTGGTGTAACACTTTCATCTATATCAAGCTTTGTAGACATTGCCATAGGTGTGCCGATAGGTTTAACGTTATCCATGTCAAATTTTTTTAGCAAGTCTTTTGTATATTTTGCTTGATTGATGAATATCCCTTATGAACTTTGTTTGATTTGTAGCCTGATGAGGAATGTTAGTTCTCCCATCATACTCATTTCGAATTCACTCTGCATACACATAGCAAACTTGTTACATAGCATCTCATTAGTTAATCCAAAAATTATGTCATTTACATATATCTGCACTAATAAAATATTTTTATCCAAAGATTTTATAAAGAGAGTAGAATAAACCTTCCTCTTTGAAAAGCTGTGTTCAAGTAAGAAGGAACTAAGGCGCTCTTACCATGCATGAGGTGCTTGTTTGAGACCGTGGAGAGCCTTACGAAGCTTGAATATGTGATTAGGATTTTTGAAATCTTCGAAGCGAGGAGGTTGTTTTACAAAAACTTTTTCTTTTATAAAACTATTTAGAAAAACACTTTTGACATCCATTTGAAAGAGTTTGAAACCATGAAAACTTGAAAAAGCACAAAACACACAAATGGACTCTAGTCTAGTAACTGGAGCATACGTCTTATCATAGTCAACATCTTCTTCTTGATTATAGCCTTGAACTACTAGACGTGCTTTGTTGCATGTGACTGAACCATTCTCATCTTATTTATTTTGGAATACCCACTTGGTACCAATGATCGGATGATTAATAGGTTTGGGAACGAGTTTCCTAACTTGATTTCGTTCAAATTGGTTTAGTTCCTCTTGCATTATTGTGAGGATCCCGATTTTTGGGAATTATTTTTTATTTATTTATATGATTTCTATTTATTAGATTATGTTTTAATTATTAAGTATGATTATAGATGAACTTTTTCGTAGCTTTAATTTTGAGCACAAGAAGTACCAATCTTTCGAAACGTCCTTCATGAGTTTTGAAGTAGACAAGTCCACCTTCAATTTGATATATCGTGTTTTCCTCTAACATTCTTTTGACTTCGCACAACTTCAGGTCAATTTAGGCTATCTAACATTTTACCGTAATTCTAGACCTAACTTCTAACGTAAGTTTGGAACTCGACATCGATCAAAACCAGTTGACCCAATATATGATTTTGACCCATTTTGAGTCTACGACACACATGCAAAGGGTGTACCACTCAATCGAGTCCCAATGTGCTATTTATTTGCGAATGGCAAAAGAGACCCATTGGTTGACTTTTCGAGTTTAATTTGACTAGAGATTATGTTCGGACCCTAACTTAGCCAAACCCACTTGGTAGAGACATGTTAGGTTCCCATGACTTAGTAGATTTATTTAGAATTTATTTTGGGCCAAATAGATTTAGATACAATTTTGTATATATATATATATATATATATATATATATATATATATATATATATATATATAAAATTGTATATATATATATAATTGTATATATATATAAATTATATATATATATATATATATAAATATATATATATATATATATATATATTTATATATATATAATTGTATATATATATATATATATATATATATATATATATATATATATATATATATATATATATATATATATATATAGATAAAATTGTATATATATATATATATATATATATATATATATATATATATATATATATATATATATATATGATTATATTTATAATAGCCTAAATACAAAATAAATATTGTCCTAGTCATGGTTAAGTTTGATATGCATATCGACTAGAAATTTTGGCAAACTAGTGTATTGTGTGCTTTGACTAGTGTTTTAGCTATGGTAGGGAAGGCCAAGCCACATGTGTGTTCTAACTAGAAAAAACTGGCCAAGTTGCGACTTGATCCCCACAAACGATTTAATTATTTATTAATTAGACTATGATTTTTTAGGAGACTCGGTTGTGTCAAACCAGTCAAACTGGACCCGAACCAAACCCAAGCCCAAGTAGTAATGCAGTGTATCCAAAGACGTTTGCGTCGATATATTTAATGAGTGTATGTCATATTTTATTTTTGATCTACTAAATATATTTTTCTAAGTAATTGTTATATATTTTTTATAGATATCAATATTATTCGATATTCAAGTAATATTTATAGGCTAAATATTTTCTTAGATATACTTGGGTACTTTTGTGATTTTGGACTATACCTCTCTTTGTATGTATACCTATTTTTGGTTTACCTTATTTATTATCATTATTGTTGTTATTATTATTATTAATGTTGTGGTTGTTATTGTTAAATAAAACCATTTTTATTATTGGTGGTTATTTTTATTATTATTGTTAAATAAATTGATCTATATATGTACATATGTCTACAAATAGACCCTACACTAGGAATAGATAATATTGATATTTTACTTAGATTTTATGGAGATTATTCTTTATATAGATATATGTGCATATATAGATATAATATATATATATATATATATATATATATATATATATATAGTTGTATATTAAACATAAAAAAGGAATAATATTGTTCCCTTGCGGGAACAGTATTGGTACAGCCCCGACCCCCCAAAGAAACCGACAGCATATAAGAGAGGGCGAGAGAAAAAAGGAGAATCACCCTAAAACCCTAACCTAACCGTGCCAACTCCACCCCTGACCTTGCCCACTGTCGCGCGCGCCTCGCGATGCTGGAGCACCGCCCAGGGACTGCCAGCCGCGCGAACAGAACACCGCGGCAGCAGCAGTTCGCAATCAAGGTACACTGCTTCGTACCCATGTATCTTCTCCTACGTTCGAGCAAATTTGTTTCCGTAAACTTCAACGTCCAGACTACCTAACCCTCTCGAAGCCCTAGTAAGTAGGTTTCGATGTAGCGAAGCCATCGGTCCAAAAACTCGATGCAAAGTCGAGGAAAAAACACTTTTCTTGACAGTTCAAAAAACAATTGGCGAACCTGTTTTGGAAGGCTAATTACTAGCAAACTAGGTGCATTTTTGTAATTAAACAGCTTTGAACACAAGATATAGGATATGAAAACTCCATTATTACTTTTATTTTTAGTTAAATATATAAATATATAAATCAGTGCAAAAAATCAGAAAAAACTGAGTAAAAATGTTTTCAAAAATTCAAAATTTTCCGATACGGGGTGCATCCCGTCAAACTGGGCTATTTTGTCGCAATACGTGAGCATCAAAAGATGCGTACGGATGTTGCGAACGTGTGGGATTGGACAGAACTTGATTTCGTTGTGTGCACGACAAAATCGAGGCATATCGGTCGAGATACCCCGTCGACTTCTTTACAAATTAGTCAATTACTTCGTGCACGTTTATCATCTTGAGACAAAACTTGTGCCACCAGGACCGTGTCAATTTTTTGGTCCTGTATGCCAAGTTTGGTCCAATTCTGAGAAGGTCGACCGAAACGCTATTTCTGCGGGCCCGTGACCCGATCTAACGGACGAATTTGTCTACGGCCCACCGGAATCCAACTTTGGACATACCATTGGGTTCAACTCGTCAAACCGGATCTGTAGACATATAGTTTGATGACTTTAGAGACCATAGACTATGGCATTCTTTTCGGTGCAAAGCGGATCCAACGGCAAACACCGTTTTGATCCAAAATTATCGTTTTGCTCCTGTGTCTAGAATTGGACTTATGGGTAGGCTATCCTAGCTAATTTGACTATTCTGAATACATTGGCAAGGTCTATTTTAGAATTTGGAGTTGTTTGCAGGAGTTGGACTTTTGTGGCTCAGTAATTGATGAGTTATTGTTGGTTCTACGCGCTACACCAGGCAAGTACACCTTGCCAAACTTTACAATATTTACATACATTTTTTGTATTGCTATTCTTTTCTATTTTGCTTGATTCCATACTTATCCTGCTTCATGTCATGTTAATCTTCTAGCTTCATGTGTACGTAGATTCTTACTCCTTTTTCATGTTACTTTTTCTATCTTTCTTATCTTGTTCATGTCTAGTGATGGTACTGTTATGCCTGTGCCATGTTTTCCTGACCTGTTTAACCCGTACTTGACTTTGACATGACTTGATAGGCTTGACTTCATAGTACCTTAGGAGAGAATGTTTTATTAGCCGTGGCTATACCTCTATTGTTAGTGCCTCCCCGGGCTATGATAGAGCATCTGCTATAGGACTGTTACTGCCTCACCGGGCTGTAGTTTTTATCACATGCACCTATAGCCATGATTAATATTATATTCTCATGACATGTCACCATCCGCAGAGTTCCTTTATGTGTTATTCTTTCCTCTACTGGTTATTCCTATTTTCTTGTATATTATTTACTGTACAGTAGGCATGTATATTATGTTTCTTGCTAGTCCCCTGAGGACCTGGTGATCTCTCCAGGTATTAGATAAAGGTATGTTATATAGAGGATGATTGCTACAACAAGACTACAGGTATATTTATTTATGTTTTATCATTCTTTTTCTTTTTTTATATTTTATCCTATATTTGATTCTCGCTGTTATTAGCCTAGCCTTTTACAAGCTTCTATTTTCTTCTAGCTTATTCATGATAAATGTTTTATTGGGATCCACTCTAATACGTTTATCTATTCTAGAATCAATGTATTATGGTCTAATCAGCCTTACTACACTTGAGTCATTATTGTTACCAATATTTAGTAGATTGAGATGTAGTTGATTCTAGAACAACCAGACAGCTTAAACGTATTCGAGCTGGGCTGGAGTCCTCTCTATGCGTAGCTGGCACGTATACGTATCCTAGTCCTACGTATTTTGGGACTAGAGATTTACATGTTTTTTTGGTAGCCCATGCAGGTTGAGTTAGCCGTTTCGGTTACGTTACTGTATCGAGCAGAGCTGCAAACATGACTAAACCCTTAGAAATCTTAATCCACACTGCCTTGACAATTCTTTTAGAAATTTCTTTACCGTCCTTGAACTTCTTATTTGCTCTCGACTATTCTTCATTTGCTTTCTCGTGCCATTGTTTATTGTCCCTTCCTATTTCGGAGAGACGAATTATCTTGCTTTATGGAATTTATTAGAAATTATTAAGTTATAGTTTAAGTTAGTTTGATTATTGAACTTTGATTGCTTGATAGATGGGAGGGGAGTAGAGATGTCATATGCCATAGATATCTAGTGGTATGGATTCTTGTAACTAGTATGCAAGGGTTATAAAATTTTAGGACCTCATATGTTTGATGGGGTAGTGTGACCAAAAGTGGGTAGACGTTCTCACTATAGAAATAAATATATGATCATACTAGGTTACGTCCTTATGGTAGTCACTCTATCAGGAATAGAGTGGTAGTTATAGTATAATAATTGACCCTCTACAAGAAGAAACTAGACGTAGCCTAACCCAACCCATTTACTATTATACCCTGTCAGTTGTAAAGTTAGGATTAAACGGATTGGCAGGTATCAGTTAGCTTGCTTAGGTGAAATGAGACATATAATTGTGATAATAATATGGTTAGGAGGGCAAGCCTACAACATGATCATTGCAAGACCTTCTAGAGATAACCATCTATAGTTTTACGATAGAGACGTTGCAAAACCAAATTATTCAAGATTGATTATTACGTGAGTGATTAGGAGACACCACAGAGACATAACATATCCTTTGATTCCTAGTAGCGGTAGCGCTGTTCTTCGTTGGTCAGCCTTATTTAATTTCGAGGACAAAATTCTTTTAAGGTGGGAAGATTGTGAGGATCCTGATTTTTGGAAATTATTTTTTATTTATTTTATATTATTTATATTTATTAGATTGTATTTTAATTATTAATTATGGTTATAGATGAACTTTTCTGTAGCTTTAATTTTTGAAGCACAAAAAGTATCAATCTTTCGAAACGTTCTTCATAAGTTTTAAAGTAGACAAGTCCACCTTCAATTTGATATATCATGTCCCATTCAAACATGTCTCCTATCATACTTTTGACTTCGCACAACTTCGAGTCAATTTAGGCTATCTAACCTTTTACCGTAATTCTATACCTAACTTCTAACGTAAGTTTGGAACTCGACATCGATCAAAATCAGTTGACCCAATATGTGGTTTTGACCCATCTTGAGTCAACGACACACATGCAAAGGGTATACCACTCAACCGAGTCCCCATGTGTTATTTATTTACGAATGGCACAAGAGACTCATTGGTTGACTTTTTGAGTTTAATTTGACTAGAAATTATATTTGGACCCTAACTTAGCCAACCTTACTTGGTAGAGCCATGTTAGGTTCCCATGACTTAGTAGATTTATTTAGAATTTATTTTAGGCCAAATAGATTTAGATAAAATTTTGAATATATATATATATATATATATATATATATATATATATATATATATATATATATATATATATATATATATATATATATATATATATATATACTAGTCATAACCCGTGCCCATAGGGCATGGTTCATTTAAGGTATTCCCCCTCAAAATTTTGGACCCCTAATTTTAAACGAACAATAATAATTTTGAGGCCCCCATCAAAATATTAAATCCCAGCCACTGCTGGATGTGAATTTTATTTGGATTCCCCATAAAATCCCACTCTCAATAATGCTCATCCACAACCATTATGAGACCCCCATCAAAATATTAAATTCCAACCATCAAAATATTAAATCCCCATCTTTGGATTCCCCATAAAACCCCACTCCCAATAATGCTCTTCCCCATAAAACCCCACTCCCAATAATGCTCTTCCCCATAAAACCCCACAACTGTTGATTCACCAAGATTAAATCCCAACCACTCTTTATCTTGGCACAGTCAGCCCTAGGATTCAAAAACCTTTGTGTTTTGTATAAGATATATATATATATATATATATATATATATATATATATATATATATATATGATTATATTTATATGATTATATTTATAATACCTAAATACTAAATAAATATTGCCTTAGCCATGGTTAAGTTTGAGATGCATATTGACTAGAAATTTTGGCACAACTAATGTAATTGTGTGCTTTGACTAGTATTTTAGCTATGGTAGGGAAGGCCAAGCCAAATTTGTGTTCTAACTAGAAAAACCAGGCCAAGTTGCGACTTAAGCCCCACAGACGATTTAATTATTTATTAATTAGATTATTGACTTTTTAGGAGACTCTATTGTGTCAAGCTAGTCAAACTGGACCCGAACTAAACCCAAGCGCAAGTAGTCATGCGATGTGGCCAACGACGTCCGCGTCGATATATTTTATGAGTGTATGTCGTATTTTGTTTTTGATCTACTAAATATATTTTTCTATGTAGTTGTTATATATCTTTTATAGATATCAATATTATTCGATATTCAAGTAATATTTATAGACAAATATTTTCTTAGATATCCTTGGGTATTTTTGAGATTATGGACTATACCACTATTTGTATGTATACCTATTTTTGGTTTACCTTATTTATTATCATTATTGTTGTTGTTATTATTGTTAATGTTGTGGTTGTTATTATTAATTAAAACCATTTATTATTATTGGTGGTTATTTTTTTATTGTTAAATAAATTGATCTATATATGTACATATGTCTACAAATAGACCCTACACTAGGAATAGATAATATTGATATTTTACTTAGATTTTATCGTGATTATTCTATATAAAGATATATGTGCATATATAGATATAATATATATATTGAGTTGTATATTAAAAAAAGAGAAAGGAATATTGTTCCCTTGCGGGAACAATATTGGTACACCCCCGACCCCCCAAAGAAATCGGCAGCAGATAAGAGAGGGCGAGAGAAAAAAGGAGAATCACCCTAAAATCCTAACCTAACCTTGCCAACTCCACCCCCGACCTTGCCCAGTGCCTCACGCGCTCCCACAACGTCGGAGCGCTGCCCAGAGACGGCCAGCCGTACGAACAGAACACCACAGCAGCAGTAGTTTGCAATCAAGGTACACTGCTTCGTACCCATGTATCTTCTCCTACGCTCGATCAAATTTATTTTCGTAAACTTCTATGTGCAGACAACCTAACCCTCTAGAAGCCCTAGTAAGTAGGTTTCCATGTAGCGAAGCCATCGGTCCAAAAATACGATGCAAAGTCGAGGGAAAAATATTTTTCTTGACAATTCAAAAAATAGTTGGCGAACCTATTTTGGAAGGCTAATTACTAGCAAACTAGTAGCAGTTTTGAACACAACATATAGGACATGGAAACACCATTATTACTTTTATTTTTAGTTAACTATATATCTATATAAATCAGTGCAAAAAATAGGAAAAACTTAGGAAAATTGTTCTCAAAAATTAGACTTTTTTGGATACGGGGTGCGCCCCGTCAAACCGGGCCACTTGGTTGTAACATGTGAGCATCGAAAGATGCATACAGATGTTACATACGTGTAGGATTTGACGAAACTCGATTTCGTTGTGTGTGCACGACAAAATCAAGGTGTATCGACCTATTTACAAATTAGTCAATTACTTTGTGCATGTTCATCATCTCAAGACAAAACTTACACCAATAAGACCGTGTCATTTTTTCGATCATGTATGCCAAGTTTGGTATAATTCTGAGAAGGTCGACCGGAACGCTACTTTTACGGGCTCGCGACCCGATCCAACGGGCGAATTTATGTACGGCCCACCAAAATTCAACTTTGGACATATTGTTGGATTTTTCTCGTCAAATCAGATCCGTAAACATATAGTTTGATGACTTTAGTGAGCATAGACTCTGGCATACTTTTTGGTGCAAAACGGGTCCAATGGCGAACACCGTTTTGACCCAAAATTACCATTTTACCCCTATGTCCAGAATTGGACTTATGGGTAGGCTATTCTAGCTAATTTGACTATTATGAACACATTAGTAACATCTATTTCGGCATCCGGAGTTGTTTGCAGGAGTTTGACTTTTGTGGCTCAGTAATTGATTAGATATTGTTGGTTCTACGTGCTACACCAGGCAAGTAGACCTTGCCAAACTTTACAGTATTTACATGCATTTTTTGTATTGCTATTCTTTTCTATTTTCCTTGATTCCATACTTATCCTATTTATGTCATGGTTATCTTCTAGTTTCACGTACATGTAGATTGTTACTCATTTTCTATGTTACTTTTTCTTTCTTATCTTGTTCATGTCTAGTGATAGTACTGTTATGCCTGTGCCATGTTTCCCTGACCTGTTTGACCCATACTTGACTTTGACATGACTAGATAGGCTTGACTTTCTAGTACCTTATAGAGAATATTTTATTAGTCGTGGCTATACCTCTATTGTTAGTGCCTCCCCGGGCTACGATAGAGCACCTGTTATAGGACTGTTAATGCCTCACCGAGCTGCAGTTTTTATCACATGTACCTATAGCCATGATTAATATTATATTCTCATGATATGTCACCATCTGTAGAGTTTCTTTATATGTTCTTCTTTCCTCTACTGGTTATTCCTATTTTTTTGCATGTTATTTACTGTACCGTAGGCATGTATATTATGTGCCTTGCTAGTCCCCTGAGGACCTGGTGGTATCTCCAGGTATTAGATGAAGGTATGGTACACTGATAGAGGTTGATTGCAATACCAAGACTGTAGGTATATTTAGTTGATTTTTTATCATTCTCTTCCTTATTTATATTTTATCCTATATTTGATTCTCACTGTTATTAGCCTAGTCTTTTACAAGCTTCTATTTTCTTCTAGCTTGTTCATGGTAAATGTGTTATTAGGGATCCACTCTAATACGTTTATCCATTCTAGAATCAGTGTATTATGGTCTGATCAGCCTTACTACACTTGATTCGTTATTGTTACCAATATTTAGTGGATTGAGATGTAGTTGAATTTAGAACAACCAGAAAACTTATACGTATTCGAGCTGGGCTGGAGTCCTCTCGATGCACAGCTGGCACGTTTACGTATCCAAGTTCTACATTGGACTGGGGCGTTACAATTGCAGAAATCCAAAATTCATCATTAGAAGCTTCTAAAATATTTTTAGGTTCTATTTTGGAAATAAATGCAACATTAGCAACTATCTCTCTTGTGCTTAAGCGAGTACTTACACCTCTTGATACATCACCTATTACCAGTTATTTCGAATGGTTTGGCGTAAACCGCAAATGTTTCGGCAGACTTTCCAGGTAGGAGATGGTGTAACTTCTGATGTTCTGTTGGAGAGGGTTTTCTCTTCTTCATTGTCACTATCGTCATTGCATTGACTATTCAGCTCATCGAATGTGACATTTGTTGACTTTTCAATAACAAGTGATCTCTTGTTGATTATGTTGCATCCCATGCTTTTTGTCGCATACCCTAAGTATATGCCCTCATCAGCTTTTTTATCAAATTTTCCCAAGTTGTCTTTTGTATTTAAAATGAAACATCTGCAATTAAAGACCTTAAAATAGCTGATGTTAGGAGTTTTATTAAACCACAATTCATAGGGAGTCTTTTTAGAGATAGGTCTAATAAAAACTCTATTCAAAACATGGCATGTTGTATAGACAACTTTTGCCCAAAAATATTTTAAAAGATTATGCTGGTTAAGCATAACTCTGGCCATATCGCCAAGAGTTATATTCTTCCTCTCTACAACGCCATTCTGTTAAGGAGTTCTAGGGCAAGAGAATTCATGTGATAGCCCATTTGAATCACAATAGAATTTAAACTCATGGTTATTAAATTCTCCTCCATGATCACTTTGTATCCGAGTAATCATGAATTCTTTTTCATTTTGTACCTTTTTACAAAAAGATACAAATTCTGAAAAGGCCTCATTTTTATTTGCAAGAAAGTAAACCCAAGTATATCATAAATAGTCATCAACTATCACGTAAGCATATAGCTTACCACCAAGACTGGCGACCCTACTTGGTCCAAACAAGTACATAGGTAATAATTATAGAGTTCTAGATGTACTTACAGCGTTTATTGATTTGAAAGATGATCTAGATGTCTTGTTCTTTTCATATTCGACATAGACTATATCTTTCTTGAAAGTAATATCAGGTAAACCTCTTACCTTTTTTTGTGGACAATATTGCAATAGTGTCCATGTTCGCATGTCCAAGACGTATATGCCATACCTAGCTTTCATCTTGAGTTGTGAACAGACACTTTCCTATACTCTTAGTCTTCTCTGACAGATATAGTACATATATGTTGTCCTCTCTTATTTCCTCAAAGAAGTTATAACAGAAGTTTTATCATAAACAAAATATTTATTCTTAACAAAATTAATTCCATAACCATGATCAGTTAGTTGATTAATACTTAGCAGGTTATGTTTAAATTCTGTTACTAAACATACATCTTTAATAATGGGTGAGGGAGAAGTACATATGTCGTCAATTCCAATAATATATCCTTTTAAGTTATTCCCAAAGGAGACATAGCCTTCTTTCTTCATCGATAGAGTTGCAAACAATGTGTTGTCACCTGTCATGTGCCTGGAGCAACCACTATCGAGAATCCACTTGCTTCTAGTGGGAGGAGGAGGGTCCACCTACAACACAAGTTGAAGATGTAACATTTGGTACCCACTTTCTTGAGGGTCCTGATATGTTAGTTTTTGGAACACATACATATACATTCAGATCTACTAGCTTTCTAATCTTATAGTGGTGTGATACATGCCCTTTTGTACCACAATAGTGACATGTAGCAGAAGTGTTAGTGCTCGATGTAGTTCGAAGATCATGTATATGTATTTTTTGAAGATGTGTGTGTTTTCTTATTGTGTGAAAATGTATACATATATGCATGACTTCTGGCAGTTCTGGCAGTGCTTGTCGTATTGTGTTTGTGCTTGGCCTTGTGACTTGTGTTTACCTGAGCTATAGGTTTGACAACCTGTTTGCCTAGCTTAATCTCTAACTTTTTAGAGATGTCACGGGCTTCATTGTATTTGCCCATGAGTGCATCTATTCTCTGAGCATCAATATTATACATCTTTTTCTCTAGTTCATAGAGATCGTTAAGTTTTACATTTTCTTGATTAGCTTTCTCAAGCTTTTCAAGAGTTTCATGTAAGCTTAACTTTAAAGAAGTAATCTCATTTGTATCATTAGAAGAATCTATAATATCTTCTAGCATTTGAGATTGCTTTAAAAATTCAGATTGTATAAATTTTAGATCTTTCTTAGCACTTTTGTACAAGTCTATCATTTTCCTCTGATCTTCTAACAGATCAGTGACAGCATCAGACGGTTCATCAAAATTAAATTTTTCATAGAGAGGGTTCGATATTACCTTAGTATTTGTAGCCACAAAACATAGGTTTGCTGTGTTGTGAGGCTTCACTTCTTCTTCAGAGTCATTAGCTTCGCTTTCACACCAGATGCTAGTGTTAGCATAGTTTCTAGTCGAAGACCTTCTCTTGCTCGTCTGATCATGCATGCTTCCCTTTCTTATAACAGGACATCCTTCTTGATGTGACCTATTCTTTTACAGCTGAAGCATATCGGTTCTTTATCGTCTCTGGAATATTTCTTTTTTCGGCTTGACTTCTCATTGTAGAAGCATAGAAAAGAACAAAGAAAAGCCCATGCGGCTCCAACAGAAGGATCCTTATGCGGCTCAAAAATCCAGTGGAAACTCATGCGGTTCAAAGTCCTCTAGAGCCTCATGCGGCTCGGATAGCTCTATGCGGCTCAGAAAATATCCACGTGGCCCTAAACAGTTCTACCCTACAGCTGGCCATAGCAATTGCTGCATTCAATGCCCGAACGGCAGCTCTGACAACTGACAGCTCTGACATAAAGTCACATTAATGGCTCTGGCATGATGGCGTGTTCCTAGGGAAAAGGAGATAATCTTTTGTAGCTGACATAATCCACCAACTCCAAAGTTCCCTATACGGCTGTAACACCTATGCGGCTGCAACACCTATATGGCTGCCACCCTTATGCGGCTACCATCCCCATGTGGCTGTCTGCTTCATGCGGCTGCCCGCTTCATGCGACTGTCCGTTTCATGCGGCTGCCCACTTCATGCGGCTGTCCGCTTCATGCGGCTGCACGCTTCATGCGGCTGGCCATTTCATGCGGCTGCCCGCTTCATGCGGCTGTCCGCTTCATGCGGCTATCCGCTTCATGCGGCTACTACCTTCATGCGGTCGCTAGCTTCATACGGCTAGGGTCGTGGGGGACCACCCGTAAGCGGATCACTTAGAGGACGCGTTCATACGCCTCCGTCAAGACATCCCACTCATGACAAGTTGAGACACGTGGCTGTCTTATCCACTCGTGGCTATGGCTGCTCGCAAATCCTGACAACCAGATTTAGTACAATCACCATTATTACTCAAATCAAATCAGATTTGTTGTAATTAAAGCAAATTAAACATGTGGCAGAAGATGCGAGCTTCCAAAGATTCATGACAATCAGCATTAATTAACCATACAGATTTGGTGCAATCAAGAGTCAATGGCCCAGATGTAATGCAATCACAATTAATGGCCCAGATGATTGGCCGTCGACTTTTCAAGGGACAATTATTGCAAACCCTAATGATCACACCCCAATCCTATAAATAGCACGGTGCCATTCCCTTGCAAAAGATCCCCGATCCAAAACCGAAAAAAAATATAGCAAGGTGCCATTTCCTTGCCAAGGGGATCCTCTCCACCCGGCTGGACACACAGAGAGAAAAAGGCGCGCACAGAAGAGTCTTCCCATCTTGAGGGCAGTTCTTCATCGGAGCCAAGGCTACGTCTGATCGTCCAAGGAGTAAGACAGAGCGGCCGTCGCTTTCCCGAGCCTCTACTGTCACCCCCCAGAATCTAAACTAAACAATCGTACTTAGATTGTTGTACCTAGGTTTTCGTCCCTAGGCTTTCTTTGTACGAGCGAGTTTGTATTGTGAAGTAAAAGTCCTGTCCTTCCATATAATTGTTCTGTTCTTTTATAATCAATGGCAAACACGATAGCGACTCTGCTGGAGACTAACTTCTCCATGGCTAAGGAGTTGGTGACACAATCAGACGCAGCCAAACTTGGCTCCACTCAACAAATGTTGGTCGCCCGGTTCGACCAGCAGGCGTTTGAAGAAATGCTCTCCGACGAGAGCGCTGGCCCAGTCCAGCGGCGAGCCCGCACAAAGAAGGCCCGCAGGGAGTGGAGACCCAAAAATTTTGTTCCTACCCAAGCTCTCGAAGAAGTACTCTCTGTTGCTCGAGACAGCGGACAAGTCTCGCTTGCGGCCCCACTTCAGACCATAGAGGACCCTGCTGTCCCCAGGTCCGGCAGAAGAAAACACTATGATGCTGGACTTGCAGGGACAAAGAGGAACTCTATACAGTCCAAGCCGCATAAGGGTGCCAGCCGCATGGAAGCTCATGCGGCCGCAACTGCCAACCGCATGGAGAAAACTTATGCGGCCACAAATGTCAGCCGCATGCAGACAGCCTGTACGGCCATGACATCTAGCCGCATACAGAAAGTTCATGCGGCCACAAAGGATAGTCGCATGCCGACAGCCTGTAAGGCCACGACTCCTAGCCGCAAACAGAAAGGTCATGCAGCCACACATACCAGCCGCATGCAGACAGCCTGCACGACCACCGATCCCAGCCGCATATCATCTATCCCATGCGGCTCACGGTCAGTCTTTGACCGCCTCTCATACGGTCCTGACCACGAAGGCTCTCAGGCGCATATGGCAGACTTTGTTGTGACCAGCTTGGACTCTTCCTACTATGCACTCCCAGGCGCTAGAAAGAGGAAGCCTTCGGCAGCACGGGCTCGATGAGCTCAGCCGGTTGCCCCAACTTCTGACTATCAGGGCATCCTGCTGACTATTACGCGGGCTCCTGAAGGAAAGTTGTATAAAACTATCCGCGTCCAGTCCCCGGCAGCCGACGAACGGGATAGTCATCGAGAATCTCCCAACAACGATCAGGGGCGAGTACTCGTACAACCCCCACATCAGAGAGCAGGCAGGAGCCCAACACGTTCATGTGCTCAAAAATCTTGGACTCACAAATTGGGTGACTTGTACAACGTGGTTCCTTACAACTGCAAGAAAAGAAACGAAGATTCGATGTGCAACGGGTCCTGTCAAGGACGTCAATGCACCCAAGTCATAGTCAACTGCTGCTACAAACAAGGCAGCAGCACAAAAAGACTGGCGGTCCGTCTTCCAAAGGCTGCAAAGCTCAAAAGACGAGGCGCTTCTCGTCGCCTCTTGCAATTCTGCCCTAAAGATTCCTGGCAGCGAAAGAGGAAAGAAAACGAATGTCTCCAGCCCAAAAATTTCAACCGACGTAACCAAGAAAATTTCTTCTAAACGGTTGTCTACCACTGTTGCAGGAGGAGTTTATCAAGGTACCCGCTCAAAGACAAAATCTGCCATACTGGGAGATTCGTCCACATCTATGGGAGACACTGGAGCCGGGGGTAGCATTCCTCCAAATATCCACAACAACTCGGTGTTCCAAGAAGATAGGTCGGGGGAAATTGTTCACCCAACAGAAACAGTAGATCCCGACGTCCTCGAGGACGTCCATAATTCTCAAGACGAGGCAAGCTCTGCAGCTGGAGGTACCACTCTTTCTGAGTCCACACCAGAGAAAAAACATTCCCACATACCCTGACGACTTTTCTGTGCGAGGGTATGACTCAGAGGGCACGTCCTCTACCGTTCCTTCCATCTCTCATCATATAAGGACGGTATTCATGACGGACAGTAACCAAGAGGGTTCCAGTGATCGCAAATATATCGACACTCTGGAGGCCATACTGCATGCTTTGGTCAAGTCCGTGGACGAGATCAAAGCAGCCCTTCCAACTCTGCAATGAAGGACGCCTGGCCAAACAAGCTTGTGTCCCGCGGTCAATACAGACTCGAACTCAGCTGCACCAAACCCGGGCGGCGACAATCCTCCTGAAATATCGGCTCCCACCGATGCAGACGAGGCAAGAAAGGCAAGAAGATAGGTCCAGGAGCTCCGGGCCATGTTCCAAGCCCGAAAAACCTGTCATGACCTCAGGATACGACAACCGTATCCTGCTGCGTGGAGAGATGTTCCTTTCCCACCAAAATATAAACCATTCCATATCAATCCATATGACGGGAAGACATCTGCAAGTAGGTACATCACCTACTTCGAAGTCACAACCGACCATCTGCCCCATGACGAAGCCATCCTTACGCGGTTGTTCATCGGAGCCTTGAAAGGGGTCACCTTCGACTGGTACTGCAACTTGCCGGACAATTGCATCCACTCCTTCACCGGCTTCAAATGCATGTTCCTAGAGAGGTTCTATGAAGTAGGACAAGACGTGACAATGTCCACTCTCATGGACGTTGTTCAGGAAGAAAAGGAGCTAACAAGAAATTATATCGAGCGGTTTCGCCAAACCGCGATGAAGCTGCCTTCCGGTAATCCTGATTCCTCTTTGATTGAAATTTGCCAAAAGAGACTGCTTTCCACAATCAGCCTCTGGATGGGCGAAAGTCAATTCAAGGATTGGAAGACGTTCATCATCAGTGCCACCAGCACAGAAGACAAGGTGAAGAAAGCCCGCCAACTGGGATTGCACATCTCGGAAGGGGAAGACAAGGGCAAACGCCCTAATGTCAACAACAACAACGGTGGTAATTCCTCCAGCAACCGAGACAACAAGGGAAAGCAGGCTATGGTGGCCGACACAGCCCCAAAGCCCAAATCAACGCCGACAGAAAAGCAGTAGCCTCAGATGACCTACTCCTTCGAGGATGGCCATGTTAAACCCATCTTAGACATGCTCATCCAAGGGGGACAAATTCAGCTCCCTCCTTCCAGGCGTGAGCCTCGTCCTGCAGATATGGAGAGTCCCAAATACTGCCATTACCATCGCTATGTTCACCACGCTACACAAGACTGCTATCAGCTGAAGCGATACATCCAACATCTCATCGATTCTAAGGCCCTGGCCATTGATTTCGAAGAGATAACTGTGGCAGCCAACATGGTGTCAGTACAATTTGGCAGTCTCCCTCCGACAAAGACTCAAGATGGAGTAGTACCCGTTCCTAGAGCAAAGATGGAGGTCTCTAACCTCCCACCGCCCGAGACCAATCTGATGGTCTAGTACCCCTTACTACATCACGGGGGAGATCATATGGGTCCAATCGGACCTGGTACCTGAGGTGACTCAGTCCGCACCTCCCTCTACCAGCAAGAAGAAGAATGGGAAAGTCAAATCATGCCACACGATCTCGACAGAGGTCGAAGAAGCTACTGTTGTTGTTACCCGCTCCGACGTACAAAACCAACCTCCACCGGATAACTCAGCTGAAGACCATCAGCCGACAGCTGCTGATGCTCCAGGACCTTTGCAGCCTTCGACGACCGACAAGCCTAGGCCGAAGGAGACTCGCTTCGATAAGCCGCTCCGAAGAGAGATGCCTCATGGGCTGGAAAGGCCGTACAACTTTGACATCTTGGCACAATTGGCCAACACATCGGCCAAATTATCGCTATTCGAACTCCTGAGGCTCTCCAAGGATGTCCGCGTCGCATTGAGCGAAGCACTCCAGAATGCCGACGCATATCTAGCTCAGACCAATCTCACTGGGGAAAGCTTGCCTGCAGATCTCCAGGACAGCGCTTGCACAGGCGCAATACCCAACATCGTCTTCACTCTACACGATATGCTTATCAAGACCAACCTGTACGATCGCCCTCTGTATTATACTAGGTATATTGGTGATATCAAGGTCGATCAGATGCATATTGACCCCGGGTCCTCCATAAACATCATCCCGAAGAGCCTAATACACCATCTGCGCATCCTAATGCATCGCCTGACGCCGACAAGCACCGCCATCATCGGTTTCAATTCGGACAGGAGCTACCCGATCGGAAAGATTCGCCTAAAATTCCAAATCGGCGACCTTCAGTCAGAAGTAACCTGTTATGTCACAGATGCGGACACTTCCTACAATATTCTTCTGGGGCGTCCTTGGATACACGATTACATGATCGTGCCTTCCACACTGCACCAGTGCTTCAAGTACGTCGACAAGCACGGCCTTGTGAGGACAAAATTTGCCGACATCGATCCCTTTAAAGGGGTCGAATCCTACTAGTCAGATTCATGCTTGTACGAGAAGTCAAAAAAGTACCTCGCCGAAGGAGATACTTAAGCTCAAACTGAGGCAACATCTGGATCAGAAGAACCTTTGACGATCCACCTCCAAGCCCGCAAGCCTGGCATAACTGCGCCCCTTACAGCCACTCTGCGTAAGGACGCAATTAGCCTCTCTGTACAGGAGGAACAAATGATAATCCGACTGCCAAGGTATGGCCAAGCGCTAAGACCTACGACAGAGCCACTAACAATCAGGCTGTCTAAAGCTAGCCGCCCATAAGCAGAGGAGCTCAATCCCTCTGTCAAACCGATGACAATTCGTCTTTCTAGAATGAATCGGCAACCTAGCACCAAGCCAGGGACTACTAGCCATCCAACAACTCCCCGATCAGCACCAGCACCAAACTGGGGGTAGCTAGTATGCCAACAACTCTACATTCTGCTCCACCTATGGAGCCTCTGATAATCAAGTTGCCCAAGTCATCCTCTCAGTCTGCATTTACACAGGGGTGGCTGAAGAGGAGTCAGAGCTGGCCAAGTATATGGCTGCTTACATTGATGTCCATCTGCAGATGATGTAATCCCACTGGAAAAGATACCTTATTTCATCAACAAAGGGCTATCTTTGAATTACCTCGAGCTTAATAAGCTCTGTACAATATATGCTATGGAACACAAAATAGGCACTCACCTGCACACACAAGTGACAAATGTCTACACCGTGAACCAACTTACTCCAGTGGAAGACGCTTACTACATAATCGAGGGAGAGGATCACCCAATCATCTTCGGCCGGAAGAATGATCCACAGCCCTTCAAGATGGAAAAAGTTGCCTCGAACCCGACACCGGGAGATTTCCCCTTTATCTGTATAGTTCCCAATCCAAGTACCTTATGCAAAAACAAGGATATGATCTGGAAACTACACCAGGCTTAAACTACGGCACCAGACGGCGGTTACCCTTATAGTCGCCGGCCCCTGCTGGGAAACTACGAGATTATTACAGCAAAACCAGATGTGGGCTAGGTTATGTCACACCTGTGACGACACCTGAAAGCTCAGACGCAGAATGCGACTGGCACTCACACTCAACCGGATCACCCACTTCCAATTCAGATATCAGCATCGAGGACATGCTCAAGCAAGTCTGGTCCATCAATATGGCACTTATCGATGCCTACGAAGAAGATGAAGACATTCTCGAACTTCTTGAGCTAGAGCCATGGGCACAACAACTAGATGCGCAGTGGGAGAAGCGGTTCGAACAAAGAGAGCCTCCCACCGAGGATAAGGTTGTACAAGTCAATCTCGGTGATGAGTCCTCTCCAAAGCCCATCTTCGTCAGCCAGAATCTGACAGACGAAGAGCGAGAATCACTATTACAACTCATCAGAGAATACATCGACGTGTTCGCCTGGAGCTACGAAGATATGCCAGGACTGAACCTCGAGATTGTACTTCACAAGCTTAACATCCGTTCGAACACAAAACCAGTCAAGCAACAGCAACATCGGTTCCGTCCCGACGTCATGAATGCCATTAAAGCCGAGGTAAATAAACTGATAGCCAGCAGCTTCATTCGTGAGGAACAGCATCCTGACTGGGTTGCCAACAAAGTACCAGTCCTCAAGAAGAGTGGAAAGATTCGAATCTGCATCGACTTTCACAATCTGAATGAGGCATGTCCTAAGGATGAGTTCCCTCTCCCTATCACAGACATCATGATCGATAACACCTGCGGCTTTGAGCGTATGTCATTCATGGATGGTTTCTCAGGGTACAACCAGATCAAGATGTTCCCTGACGACAAAAAGCATACATCATTCCGAACACCAATTGGTACATACTGCTACACAGTCATGCCTTTCGGTCTAAAGAACGCTGGCGCCACCTATCAAAGAGCTATGAGCGTCATCTTTAGAGACCACTTGCGCAAGACAGTAGAGTGCTACGTCGATGACATCGCCGTCAAAAGCCGCTCTAAGGAAGATCATCTACATGATCTGAGGACAGTGTTCGACCAGATGCAAGCACACAATTTGAAAATGAATCCCACAAAATCCTTCTTGGGCGTATCCAGCGGGAAGTTCTTAGGTTTCATCATTACCTCCCAGGGTATCCACATAGACCCTGAGAAGACGAAGGCAATCATGGAGATGGGTCCCCCGAGAAATCTCTGTGAACTCCGAGGCCTTCAAGGGAGGCTAGCCTACATCACGAGGTTTATCTCTAACCTCTCTGGACGATGTCAGCCATTCACCAACCTCATGAAGAAGGGCATTTCATTCATATGGGATGATAAATGCCAGCGCGCCTTCGACAACATCAAATAATATCTGACGAACCCTCCAGTCCTGGTAGCCCCGATTGCTGGAAGACTATTCTTGCTCTATGTACGAGCAATGGAACATTCTCTCGATGCTCTGATAGCACAAAACAACGAGGCAGGCCATGAACAAGCTATATATTACCTCAGCCAAATGATGATGGGGCCGGAGCGTCGATACACTGCCGTAGAGAAAGAGTTCCTTGCTCTTGTTTTTGCCATTCAGAAGATGCGATACTACGTCACGGGACAAGCCATCTATGTCATATCAAGAGTCAACCCCCTCAGGGTCCTCATGACTAAACCAGTTGCACTCAGCTCTTGCCTCGCTACTTGGGCGATATTACTGTCCCCCTACCACATGATCTTCGTCCGCAAAAGGCTGTTAAAGGTCAAGCTCTGGCAGACTTTTTAGCAGCTCATCCAGGTTTGGAGTCAACCAAAATAGACGAAGAGATTCTAGACGAGGTCGCTAATTCAAATATGGCCTCCATGATACCATATGGTGAATGTTCTTCGATGGCGCTTCTAGAACCGGGCCCAAGGGCAACATCGTCGTTGGAGTCGGAATAATACTGGTTTTTCCTACCGGGTTGGTGATCAATCGCACTTATTTCCTCACGGAGCCCTGTTCAAACAACGTGGCCGAGTACAACGCTTTGGTCATTGGTCTTCGACTTGCAAAAGAGCTGGGGGGTAGAGCACCTCGAAGTATACGGCGATTTGCAGCTAATCGTCAACCAGATCCGGGGCTCATATAAAGTTCGCCATGAGGACATGATCCCCTACCACCAAATAGCGATCGACATCATCTCATCCCTGGAGGGGTTCTTCATAAAGTATGTTCCCAGGCTCCAAAATATTGAAGCCGATGCCCTAGCAGGTCTTGCCGCTTCCTTAGCAGTTCCAAATCATGCTCGTCATCCGGTTGACATCATAGGCCGTGAGTTGGTCTGTCCCAGGAATAATATTCAGTACACCGAGAGCTACTCCGCTCTGACATTCGACGAAGCACCAGACTGGAGACAACCGTTCATTGACTTCGTAGTCTACGACATTCTGCCGGAGAATCCGAAGCAAGCCACTTCTATTAGAAAACGTTCCCTCAGATTCTTCTACGATACAGAGACGAAAATACTATATCGGCGATCATACGATGGATTACTGCTTTGATGCCTGTCAAATACAGAAGCTAAAGAAGCCGTGCGTGAAGCTCACGATGGCATCTGTGGAGCCGAACAGCCTGGCCCGAAACTACAAGATCGTCTTCGTCGAATGGGCTACTACTGGCCCACAATGGTTGCAGACGCAATAGACGATGCACGAAAATGCAAAGCCTGTCAAGTCCACGCAGATTTCATCCACCAGCCATCCAAGTTTCTACACCCGACGGTGGCATCTGGCCCTTCAAAGCATGGGGAATGGACATCATCGGTCCGATCACTCCGCCTTCGTCCCGAGGACATCGCTTCATACTCGCAATCACAAATTACTTCTCCAAATGGGAGGAGGTTATTCTGCTTGTAGAAGTAAAGACTTCAAACGTGACCAGCTTCCTCAAGCATCACGTCATCTATCGCTTTGGAATGCCCCGAAGGATTATCCACGATAATGGTCCGCAGTTCGTAAACCACGCCTTCTATCGGTCTTGTGACAAACACCGAATCCAGAATATTGCCTCAACACCATACAACCCAGCGGCTAATGGTCTGGCTGAAGCATTCAACAAAACAATCATCAAGCTTCTCAAGAAGTTCGTGTCATCAAACAAACACGACTGGAATGAAAAGCTCGATGAATGCTTATGGGCGTACCGTACTACAGTACGGACTGCCACCAGGAACACACCATTCTCTCTGGTATACGAAAGTGAGGCAATTCTTCCACTGGAGACTCAAATCCCCTCACTCTGCGTTGCTCTCACATACAGATTGACGACTGATGACAATCACTATCGCCGACTACAAGAGCTGGAGGCCCTAGATGAGAAGCGCCTGTTAGCTCAACAGCGAATCGAGCTATACCAAGCACGTATCTCCGGAGCCTTCAACAAGAAGGTTAAAATCAGAATATTCCAAGTAGGTGACCTCGTTCTGGCGGTCCGAAGGCCGATGGTTATGACTCACAAAACCGCCGGCAAGTTCCAGCCAAAGTGGGAAGGTCCGTTCATCATTGATGCTGTATTCTCCAATGGAGCTTACCGCCTCGCAAAACAAAACGGAGACTTGCTCATGTTGTCCATCAACGGCAAGTTCCTAAAGAAGTATTACGTTTGAAATGACATCCTCTAGAATGAAAAGTTATGTACTCTTTCGTACCGCTGAACTCGCATCCCGACTACAAATCTTCCAGAATGACAAGTCATGTACCCGCTGGTACCGCTGAACTCACATTCTGACTCCACATCGCCAGATTGTCGAGTCACGTACCCGTAGGTACCGCTAAGCTTACATTCTGGTCCCAAATCTCCCAGATTGTTGAGTTACGTACCCACAAGTACCGCTAAACTCACATCCTGGCCACTACAGATGAATCTATATCACGTCTTTTAGGTAGTAAGTTATATATGATCATACCTCTGAACTTTCTTCCCAAAAAGAGCTCACTCCTTATGATCCAATACCCGCACTTTCAGTACACAAAAAAGGGTAACAGATCCACAGATCTTCCAAAGATTCATGACAATCAGCATTAATTAACTATACAGATTTGGCGCAATCAAGAGTCAATGGCCCAGATGTAATGCAATCACAATTAATGGCCCAAATGATTGGCCGCCAATTTTTTAAGGGACAATCATTGTAAACCCTAATGATCACACCCCAATCCTATAAATAGCAAGGTGCCATTCCCTTGCAAAAGCTCCCCGATCCAAAACCAAAAAAAAAAT
Source organism: Iris pallida (assembly GCA_029216955.1). NCBI lineage: Eukaryota > Viridiplantae > Streptophyta > Magnoliopsida > Asparagales > Iridaceae > Iris > Iris pallida. Next base: position 9,872,727 of record JANAVB010033814.1, read on the forward strand.
TGTCTTCCCAAGGGGATCCTCTCCACCTGGCTAGACACACAGAGAGACAAAGGCGCGCACAGAAGAGTCTTCCCATCTTGAGAGCAGTTCTTCACCGGAGCCAAGACTACGACTGATTGTCCAAGGAGTAAGGCAGAGCGGCCGTCGCTTTCCCGAGCCTCTACCGCCATCCCCCAGAATCTAAACTAAACAATTGTACTTAGATTGTTGTACCAAGGTTTTCGTCCCTAGGCTTTCTTTGTACGAGCGAGTTTGTATTATGAAGTAAAAGTCCAGTCCTCCTATATAATTGTTCTGTTCTTTTATAATCAATGACAAACACTCATATCTAAGGAATTTTCTGAAGTTCCTTGTCATGGGGGCCATCTGCTCTTGTCTGTCTCACTTTTATCGTCGGAGGCTGTCTTGTGGTTGGTTTTAAATGCTATCATCTTCTCTTTTGGAGTTGACTCTTCGAAATCTTTAAGGTCTAGATTATGCATCATAAGCTTTCTCATAAGGGTTTCAAGAGTCATTGTTGTAAGATCATTTCCTTCCATAATGGTCGTCGCTTTAGGATTCCAATTCTTGGTTAGTCCAGGAAGCACCTTCCGAATCTTCTCATGATTGTTGTATTCTTTTCCTGGGGAAGATAGAGCATTAACAATATCTAGAAACCGAGTAAACATATTTGTAATAGCCTCATTAGGCTTCATTTGAAGGCCTCATACTCTTGTGTTAGTCATGAGATTTTGTATTCCTTCACTTGTGAAGTGCCTTCATGAGTGACCGCAAGAAGTTTCCAAAACTCATGAGACGTGACACATGTTGAAACTCTGTTGAACTCAGTTCTATCTACAGTACAAAATAAAGCATTGATGGCTTTTGCATCAAGACTGGCTTGTTTTTTTCATTATCGGTATATCTATCAAATGGTTTTTCAACTAGAACACCTTCTACCGTAATAGGTAGTGGTTTCTTATAACCATTCATGAGAATCAACCATAAATCGAAATAAAGAGACTTGAGATAAAAGATCATATGTGTCTTCCAATACGTGTAGTTTGTGCCATAAAATAGGGGTGGCCTATTTGTTGACTGGCCTTCACCATTGCTTGGATATAAGAATGCCACATCTCAAGGAGTTTTAATCCAACTAGAGATAAATTATGCTCTGATACCAATTATAGGATCGATGGCACTTCTAAAGGGGGTGAATAGACTGCAGCAGAAAATATTTACCAATTTAAAAACTAAGTAGATGAAGCAAATATACGAATAAACTTAAATGCAATAAAGTAAAGAAATAAGTTAGTGGAGACAAGAAAGCAATACGCAAACACCAAGATTTATACTAGTTTCCTTCTGTGAGGACTAGTCCAGTTCGCAAGAACTCTTGCTCGCTATAATCCACTATTTTGAATAGAGATTACACCGCGTGCTTTACTCCAAAGAATACGCCAACTTCAACACCGTCGTATTTTTATCCGAAACCCACGATCAAACTTCAAAACGCCTTTCTGAGAAAAGCTTTTATACGCCAAGCTTGTACAACTCGAATGCTCCTAATCGAAAACTACCGGCACTAGAAGAATGAGAGTTGTCTTAGAGATTTCAAGATTCAAGCTTTGTAAAGTAGATAGAAAGCTTAGGAATAGATAGAGAAGATGAAGATTGAATGAGTGAGTAGAAATGGGAAACATTTCTCTTGTTATACGTTTTTCTAGGACAGAGTTCGGACAGAACTCGGTAGGCTAACGTTCATAAATTAACGTTGCAGATCCAAAAGAATAGGAAAATGCAGATGACCAGGAGTGATCCTAGGGGGCCGAGTTTGGTCCGAGTTCAGGCAGAACTCTGGCCGTTGCTAGGGTTTTGTTTTGGTTTGGCTTTTGGATATTGGTTTGGCTAGGGATCAAAAAATGGATTTGTGTTTGGTTTAGGATAGTACTAAATGCCAGTAATCTCGACGCACAATTTTCTAGACTCAATAAAAGAAAATACAGAATAAAGTGTAAAAATATATCGCTGAATGAGCCAACAATCTCCCATATTTTGATAATTATCGAAATCGAGCTCGAAGTTTAAGTCAATTATCGAAATCGGTTTGACCATGGCTGAATGAGCCAACAATCTCCCACGTTTTGATAATTTGACAAAACTACGATTGTTACTTAAGAAGTTGTTCAGCTCGGTTCGGAAGAAGAAGACTTGATGCGGTATAGAAGGTACGGAAGTAGCTTTGGCTTTTGAATATTGGTACAATGTACTTGCTCTCCCGTAATGTACGGTCAAGTCTTGTTACTCCCCCATAACAAAACATATCATTGAATGTCTGGAAAAAAATCTAGAAAGACAAGATACTCCAAAAAAATAATTGAGAGTTTAAGAAATGTTAGTCGTAACCAATTTAAGTATCTATTATATTACTCCCCCGTTTTGTCACATAAGCAAAATGACATAACAATAAAATAATAGTTCTCAGCACAACCAAGAGTAGAGCGGAATATTAACATTAAATAGTAAACAATGCAAAGTGCTAAAATAGAAAATACTGATATAGACTGAAGCAGATAGAGTTTGTACAAGTAGTCAAAATAAACTGAAACTGATAATGCTTGAAAGAAGCATTTATCACTAATACATAAAAAAAACTAAAACATAATTAGTGATGGTATGTCATGAGAAAACATATCCTCAATCATTATCAGCAGCAGCACCTGCAGCCTTGGAGGGACCAGACTCAGCAAAACGGTTTGGATCATAATGGGCAGTAATAGGGTCAAAGTATCGCTGAGCCTCTGGATCATCATACGATACCCAAGTCTAGTAGGATCACGAACCATAGGAATAAAACCACTAGAGTTATGAGCAAGACTGTATGAAATATCCCACACAGAGTTGGATATGGCCTGAAGATAAAGGGTAGTACGAAAGTCCTTAGCTCGAAACTGATCCAACATAAGAGCCTGAAGGGACTCAAAATTAACACCACCAGGAGGATGAGTATAATGTGTGTCAACAGCTGATGGGTCAACTGAAGGTGGAGGAGGAGCCTGAACTGCAGGAGCCGGAGTAGTATGACGATGCTCATGAAGATAAGCAGGAGCACCATCCTATGGACAATCCTCAAGCATAACCTCAAAGAACTGAAAAATGTAAGGCAGATACATCGCATAGAGAAGTCGTCACAATTTTTTGTGACACCTTTGCATAGCAGCGACGATAGTCTTAGGCAGACTGAAGGGGACGTAGAAATGGAAATGATATATAGCAGAAAGCTCTAAATATAAAATCTCATCAGTAGTAGTATTCTTTGGAATAATGGTAGAGAATACCATTCTATGAAGGTTATAGAAGTAGTTGTTCAAGAGTTTAAGGCGAAGAGTGCCTTGAGGTCGAGGGTTTGACATCATTATGTTAAACTTAATCAATTAGACATATCCAAAAATATGATACAATCATTGGGCTAACAATTTTCCCCTTTTTGATTATGGAAAATCGGTTAAGATTAAGATAGATATAATAGATGCATGTACATTAATAAACACGTATTACTAGAATATTGTGTGCTAACTTAAACTTATTTCTCCCCCGTTGACATGATAAAAATAAGTTCCCCCATAATAAGAGAGAAAATAAAATCAATCATAATAGAAGGAAGACAGAAATAATCATGAACAATGATCATTGTTCAAACCAATATATGGTAAAAACTATAAAATAAGGATTTTAATAAAAAGTAGATACCAATAAAGTGAAATCAATTATTTGTCATAATAATCCATGACGATCAAAAATTCGTAGATCTAGTATATACCAATATAAAATACAATGAGACTTCTAACAAATATCACAAAAAATATGATTCGTAATTTGTCCATACAAATTAGTGAATGAATTCCATAAAGAGTATAATCATTCAAAAAATAGAGATACTAGAATTTGTCTACTTACCCAAGTTCATGCATTTGAACTCAATTACCTTAGCATGCTATATGAATGTCATGAAGATAAAGGAGAAGGAATACTTGACAAGGAGAAATTCAGTCGACTTGAATGCTTTTCAGTAAAGTATGACCAATCTAAATAAGATAATCATGAACTTTGAGATAAAACTTCAATAAGAAGAGCCAAATCAATTTAAACTCAAAAGAATCATCAATAAAGATAATTAAATATATTTGGCAAGATAACTTTTAAAAAAACATATAAAATGAAAGAATCAAGAAGAATCATACATTCTCGCATAAACTCATAAAAATCAAAATATCATGAACAAGTCAACAAGATATTTAAATAAAAGAATATATGTACATGATGAACTAGGTATACTATATATTAAGGGTATAAGAGAATCTAAACAATTAGTTAGCTTCCCCTTAAAATATGTGTATCTAATTCAAAAGCATTATATACATAAGATGGATAAAATAAAATATCCCAAGATCTAAGGAATATCTTATATATGCATCTTTCTTTCCTTAAACTTAAAAATAAAATATCATCCTTAGGCAAGTAAAATAAATATCCACTAAATAAATTCTTAAAGATGAACAGAAATATATCTCCAATTAAAAAATATTTTCAAATAACAACAATGATTTCAACACAGTAAAGGATTTTTTTAAAACAATCCTAATAATAGTGAACATATTCAAAATAACAAAGAAAATTAAAAGGCATTTGAAATACGAAATATATTACGAAAAGTTGTCTTAATAAATGTTCGAATGCGTCTACTTAGTTCTCAGACTGATAGTTGACGATTCGAATTTTTGTATCAAGAAAACATCTTTAATAAAAGAATCCATAAATCATAAATAACCTATTTTAAACAAATAAGTAGTTCCAGATAAATGCCCAAATAAATAGTATTCTAGATATATCTCATGTCAGGAAAATAACTGATTTGAAATAATTAACTGCTCCCCCCTTTACATGACTATATCCAAAATTAGTATTGACAGATTTAAATTCCAGATAAATATTTCTAGAAGTAGGAAACTATTTTATCAAAATATTAGGTCTTCTTATCAAAGTACATTTCTTCCCTTTTAAAACCTTAGTAGGTGTCCATCTGACAACCGTAGGGTTAAAAAAAGAAACATTTTGAGAGAGAAATTCAATATGCCCGACTTCTTCCCCACAAAGAATTACTGCTATTGTAACGCCCCAGTCCCAAAATACTTAGGACTAAGTACGTAGACATGTCAGCTGTGTACATACGAAGTATACTCCAATGTATGGAACCTCCTTATGTATACATAAGCTGTAAAATACAGTAAAACGATGATAACTAAATCTCATCCACAAAATCAGAAGAATAATGATATAAATCAACTCAAAAATTGTTCACTTATACATGTAGTTGGGCGGAGACAAATCCACTACCAACCAATTTAAAGAAAAGAAGATATACAAGAAAATGATCGATAAAATAGCAAGACGAAACCAAGAGCAATCATCCTCGAAGAAATGGAGAAGATCACTGCCTTGGCTAGAACACCTGCGAAGGACAAGAGCACACACCTGGCGAGATAACCAGGTCCTCAAAGGGACGTAACAAGATACAATAAACATGCCATATAAATACTGAATATAAATTATGTCACAACTAAAGAAAGTGACAAGATATAAATAGGTAACCTAACCATACTAAAGTGATCATGCAGTTGAGAAACAATCCTTTCGACGTATGAGCCCTGGCTGTAAATGTGATCGACATAGTCCCCATATAGGGCACCAGGGGCCCACGTCTTAATGTCCGAAGATCATCAGAGGGCATCATGTGCAAGGGGGTACGTCCATAACGCTCTGGAAAACGTCAGAGGGCACCTGGAGCCTGCGTCTCCGGAGGAGCGCACAGGTAAGCAGGGAAGTGCAAAGAAGCCCATACGTCAGGTATTGTTCTGTCACGCCCCAGAACCAGAATACTGGAGAGCGGGGGCAGACATAGCCAGCTACGTATATTAAAATAGATTCCATCTCGCTATACGGTCACGGCTGTCTAGATACATGAGGGTTTACTATAAGCCAACAGTCTCCTATGGTCATGAACAAGCCTAGTGCTCAATCACAAGCAAGTAAGTAAATGTACAAGATATATGATCATTAAATAAATAATAAGGCATCCCAAATATTACATTCAGCTGATCATGAAGCTAGTCGTTACAAAATATGAGGACTAGCAAGAGTTTAGTCATACATGATCAACCCTAGGATCTGTCAATCATGTTACAGCCCGTAGGCAGACAGTAAGTAAAGTGCAATCGAGCTAAACAGGTGCTCGCCGGCTAAACGCCTCAAAAAAATATTTTTACAATAAAGTGGGAGATCAAAAATAAACCCACTCGTTGTCAGGGTTCCGTTAGTGGCCACCATCTGGAAGGTGGTCGGTAGATCCTCTGGAGCTGCTCCAAATCTGGCCATACAAAACCAGCTGGGTCAGATCCCAGAAGAGCAAGTGCCACAAAGGAAGCTTCACTTAGGAACTAAAACCCGCAATCAGCACAAGATATAAATAAAGTAAGAACTGGAAATAAAGAAAATACATCAGGATGATATACGGCGAGATAACCATGAACTATTCAGATAACCAGGTTATAACCCGTAAACCAAACAAGGACCGCGGTTGTAACCCTTCGTCTGAATAGAACTTGGAATTCTCACCATTTATCGGTAAAATAATATAAGCATTTGGTCATGCAGTAGTCTGGAACAGGATCAGGGCAAGACTAGACTGGTTAGACTCCATCCAATCACTTCACGGCCAAGCAAGAATTACGCTTGATACTTTAACTAACTAGGGTTGTCACAAGCCTAGTTACTAACAAGATGCAATGAGATTATTCCACAGCCACAAGCCCTGCAGACCATCCAGGTTACCCAGGACGAAAGATTAGGGTTGAATCCAGGTGGGTACATCGTCCAGGAAACGTATGTACCCTTAAGTAGCTTGAAGGGTGTAACACATGAAAGTGTGCTGGAAATATGCCCTACTCGACGGCAGGCTACAGATCCCAGGCGCGCCCAGGTAACGGGATTGCCTGTAGCTGGGAAAATATCTTCATGACTACTGTATTAATCTAGTTATTAGCCTTAGTCCATTTTAGTAGGTACTCCTGACCGTGGTACTCAGGAGTCCCCTCCTAGACATGA
>JANAVB010033814.1:9879879-9944879 GCA_029216955.1 Iris pallida
CAAAACACACAAATGGACTCTAGTCTAGTAACTGGAGCATACGTCTTATCATAGTCAACATCTCTTCTTGATTATAGCCTTGAACTACTAGACGTGCTTTGTTGCTGATGTGACTGACCATTCCATCTTATTTATTTGGAATACCCACTTGGTACCAATGATCGGATGATTAATAGGTTTGGGAACGAGTTTCCTAACTTGATTTCGTTCAAATTGGTTTAGTTCCTCTTGCATTATTGTGAGGATCCCGATTTTTGGGAATTATTTTTATTTATTTATATGATTTCTTTATTAGATTATGTTTTAATTATTAAGTATATAGATGAACTTTTTCGTAGCTTTAATTTTGAGCACAAGAAGTACCAATCTTTCGAAACGTCCTTCATGAGTTTGAAGTAGACAAGTCCACCTTCAATTTGATATATCGTGTTTTCCTCTAACATTTTTGACTTCGCACAACTTCAGGTCAATTTAGGCTATCTAACATTTTACCGTAATTCTAGACCTAACTTCTAACGTAAGTTTGGAACTCGACATCGATCAAACCAGTTGACCCAATATATGATTTTGACCCATTTTGAGTCTACGACACACATGCAAAGGGTGTACCACTCAATCGAGTCCCAATGTGCTATTTATTTGCGAATGGCAAAAGAGACCCATTGGTTGACTTTTCGAGTTTAATTTGACTAGAGATTATGTTCGGACCCTAACTTAGCCAAACCCACTTGGTAGAGACATGTTAGGTTCCCATGACTTAGTAGATTTATTTAGAATTTATTTTGGGCCAAATAGATTTAGATACAATTTGTATATATATATATAATATATATATATATATATATATATATATATTATAAAATTGTATATATATATAATTGTATATATATAAAATTATAATATATATATATATAAATATATATATATTATATATATTTATATATATATAATGTATATATATATTATTATATATATATATAATATATATATATATATATATATATATATATATATATATAGATAAAATTGTATATATATTATATATTAATATATATATATATATATATAATATATTATATATATATATGATTATATTTATAATAGCCTAAATACAAAATAAATATTGTCCTAGTCATGGTTAAGTTTGATATGCATATCGACTAGAAATTTTGGCAAACTAGTGTATTGTGTGCTTTGACTAGTGTTTTAGCTATGGTAGGGAAGGCCAAGCCACATGTGTGTTCTAACTAGAAAAAACTGGCCAAGTTGCGACTTGATCCCCACAAACGATTTAATATTTATTAATTAGACTATGATTTTTTAGGAGACTCGGTTGTGTCAAACCAGTCAAACTGGACCCGAACCAAACCCAAGCCCAAGTAGTAATGCAGTGTATCCAAAGACGTTTGCGTCGATATATTTAATGAGTGTATGTCATATTTATTTTTGATCTACTAAATATATTTTTCTAAGTAATTGTTATATATTTTTATAGATATCAATATTATTCGATATTCAAGTAATATTTATAGGCTAAATATTTCTTAGATATACTTGGGTACTTTTGTGATTTTGGACTATACCTCTCTTTGTATGTATACCTATTTTTGGTTTACCTTATTTATTATCATTATTGTTGTTATTATTATTATGTTGTGGTTGTTATTGTTAAATAAAACCATTTTTATTATTGGTGGTTATTTTTATTATTATTGTTAAATAAATTGATCTATATATGTACATATGTCTACAAATAGACCCTACACTAGGAATAGATAATATTGATATTTTACTTAGATTTTATGGAGATTATTCTTTATATAGATATATGTGCATATAGATAATATATATATATATATATATATATATATATATATATAGTTGTATATTAAACATAAAAAAGGAATAATATTGTTCCCTTGCGGGAACAGTATTGGTACAGCCCCGACCCCCCAAAGAAACCGACAGCATATAAGAGAGGGCGAGAGAAAAAAGGAGATCCCCTAAAACCCTAACCTAACCGTGCCAACTCCACCCCTGACCTTGCCCACTGTCGCGCGCGCCTCGCGATGCTGGAGCACCGCCCAGGGACTGCCAGCCGCGCGAACAGAACACCGCGGCAGCAGCAGTTCGCAATCAAGGTACACTGCTTCGTACCCATGTATCTTCTCCTACGTTCGAGCAAATTTGTTTCCGTAAACTTCAACGTCCAGACTACCTAACCCTCTCGAAGCCCTAGTAAGTAGGTTTCGATGTAGCGAAGCCATCGGTCCAAAAACTCGATGCAAAGTCGAGGAAAAAACACTTTTCTTGACAGTTCAAAAAACAATTGGCGAACCTGTTTTGGAAGGCTAATTACTAGCAAACTAGGTGCATTTTTGTAATTAAACAGCTTTGAACACAAGATATAGGATATGAAAACTCCATTATTACTTTTATTTTTAGTTAAATATATAAATATATAAATCAGTGCAAAAAATCAGAAAAAACTGAGTAAAAATGTTTTCAAAAATTCAAAATTTTCCGATACGGGGTGCATCCCGTCAAACTGGGCTATTTTGTCGCAATACGTGAGCATCAAAAGATGCGTACGGATGTTGCGAACGTGTGGGATTGGACAGAACTTGATTTCGTTGTGTGCACGACAAAATCGAGGCATATCGGTCGAGATACCCCGTCGACTTCTTTACAAATTAGTCAATTACTTCGTGCACGTTTATCATCTTGAGACAAAACTTGTGCCACCAGGACCGTGTCAATTTTTTGGTCCTGTATGCCAAGTTTGGTCCAATTCTGAGAAGGTCGACCGAAACGCTATTTCTGCGGGCCCGTGACCCGATCTAACGGACGAATTTGTCTACGGCCCACCGGAATCCAACTTTGGACATACCATTGGGTTCAACTCGTCAAACCGGATCTGTAGACATATAGTTTGATGACTTTAGAGACCATAGACTATGGCATTCTTTTCGGTGCAAAGCGGATCCAACGGCAAACACCGTTTTGATCCAAAATTATCGTTTTGCTCCTGTGTCTAGAATTGGACTTATGGGTAGGCTATCCTAGCTAATTTGACTATTCTGAATACATTGGCAAGGTCTATTTTAGAATTTGGAGTTGTTTGCAGGAGTTGGACTTTTGTGGCTCAGTAATTGATGAGTTATTGTTGGTTCTACGCGCTACACCAGGCAAGTACACCTTGCCAAACTTTACAATATTTACATACATTTTTTGTATTGCTATTCTTTTCTATTTTGCTTGATTCCATACTTATCCTGCTTCATGTCATGTTAATCTTCTAGCTTCATGTGTACGTAGATTCTTACTCCTTTTTCATGTTACTTTTCTATCTTTCTTATCTTGTTCATGTCTAGTGATGGTACTGTTATGCCTGTGCCATGTTTTCCTGACCTGTTTAACCCGTACTTGACTTTGACATGACTTGATAGGCTTGACTTCATAGTACCTTAGGAGAGAATGTTTTATTAGCCGTGGCTATACCTCTATTGTTAGTGCCTCCCCGGGCTATGATAGAGCATCTGCTATAGGACTGTTACTGCCTCACCGGGCTGTAGTTTTTATCACATGCACCTATAGCCATGATTAATATTATATTCTCATGACATGTCACCATCCGCAGAGTTCCTTTATGTATTCTTTCCTCTACTGGTTATTCCTATTTTCTTGTATATATTTACTGTACAGTAGGCATGTATATTATTTCTTGCTAGTCCCCTGAGGACCTGGTGATCTCTCCAGGTATTAGATAAAGGTATGTTATATAGAGGATGATTGCTACAACAAGACTACAGGTATATTTATTTATGTTTTATCATTCTTTTCTTTTTTATATTTTATCCTATATTTGATTCTCGCTGTTATTAGCCTAGCCTTTTACAAGCTTCTATTTTCTTCTAGCTTATTCATGATAAATGTTTTATTGGGATCCACTCTAATACGTTTATCTATTCTAGAATCAATGTATTATGGTCTAATCAGCCTTACTACACTTGAGTCATTATTGTTACCAATATTTAGTAGATTGAGATGTAGTTGATTCTAGAACAACCAGACAGCTTAAACGTATTCGAGCTGGGCTGGAGTCCTCTCTATGCGTAGCTGGCACGTATACGTATCCTAGTCCTACGTATTTTGGGACTAGAGATTTACATGTTTTTTGGTAGCCCATGCAGGTTGAGTTAGCCGTTTCGGTTACGTTACTGTATCGAGCAGAGCTGCAAACATGACTAAACCCTTAGAAATCTTAATCCACACTGCCTTGACAATTCTTTTAGAAATTTCTTTACCGTCCTTGAACTTCTTATTTGCTCTCGACTATTCTTCATTTGCTTTCTCGTGCCATTGTTTATTGTCCCTTCCTATTTCGGAGAGACGAATTATCTTGCTTTATGGAATTTATTAGAAATTATTAAGTTATAGTTTAAGTTAGTTTGATTATTGAACTTTGATTGCTTGATAGGGGAGGGGAGTAGAGATGTCATATGCCATAGATATCTAGTGGTATGGATTCTTGTAACTAGTATGCAAGGGTTATAAAATTTTAGGACCTCATATGTTTGATGGGGTAGTGTGACCAAAAGTGGGTAGACGTTCTCACTATAGAAATAAATATATGATCATACTAGGTTACGTCCTTATGGTAGTCACTCTATCAGGAATAGAGTGGTAGTTATAGTATAATAATTGACCCTCTACAAGAAGAAACTAGACGTAGCCTAACCCAACCCATTTACTATTATACCCTGTCAGTTGTAAAGTTAGGATTAAACGGATTGGCAGGTATCAGTTAGCTTGCTTAGGTGAAATGAGACATATAATTGTGATAATAATATGGTTAGGAGGGCAAGCCTACAACATGATCATTGCAAGACCTTCTAGAGATAACCATCTATAGTTTTACGATAGAGACGTTGCAAAACCAAATTATTCAAGATTGATTATTACGTGAGTGATTAGGAGACACCACAGAGACATAACATATCCTTTGATTCCTAGTAGCGGTAGCGCTGTTCTTCGTTGGTCAGCCTTATTTAATTTCGAGGACAAAATTCTTTTAAGGTGGGAAGATTGTGAGGATCCTGATTTTTGGAAATTATTTTTTATTTATTTTATATTATTTATATTTATTAGATTGTATTTTAATTATTAATTATGGTTATAGATGAACTTTTCTGTAGCTTTAATTTTTGAAGCACAAAAAGTATCAATCTTTCGAAACGTTCTTCATAAGTTTTAAAGTAGACAAGTCCACCTTCAATTTGATATATCATGTCCCATTCAAACATGTCTCCTATCATACTTTTGACTTCGCACAACTTCGAGTCAATTTAGGCTATCTAACCTTTTACCGTAATTCTATACCTAACTTCTAACGTAAGTTTGGAACTCGACATCGATCAAAATCAGTTGACCCAATATGTGGTTTTGACCCATCTTGAGTCAACGACACATGCAAAGGGTATACCACTCAACCGAGTCCCCATGTGTTATTTATTTACGAATGGCACAAGAGACTCATTGGTTGACTTTTTGAGTTTAATTTGACTAGAAATTATATTTGGACCCTAACTTAGCCAACCTTACTTGGTAGAGCCATGTTAGGTTCCCATGACTTAGTAGATTTATTTAGAATTTATTTTAGGCCAAATAGATTTAGATAAAATTTTGAATATATATATATATATATATATATATATATATATATATATATATATATATATATATATATATATATATATTATATATATTATATACTAGTCATAACCCGTGCCCATAGGGCATGGTTCATTTAAGGTATTCCCCCTCAAAATTTTGGACCCCTAATTTTAAACGAACAATAATAATTTTGAGGCCCCCATCAAAATATTAAATCCCAGCCACTGCTGGATGTGAATTTTATTTGGATTCCCCATAAAATCCCACTCTCAATAATGCTCATCCACAACCATTATGAGACCCCCATCAAAATATTAAATTCCAACCATCAAAATATTAAATCCCCATCTTTGGATTCCCCATAAAACCCCACTCCCAATAATGCTCTTCCCCATAAAACCCCACTCCCAATAATGCTCTTCCCCATAAAACCCCAACTGTTGATTCACCAAGATTAAATCCCAACCACTCTTTATCTTGGCACAGTCAGCCCTAGGATTCAAAAACCTTTGTGTTTTGTATAAGATATATATATATATATATATATATATATATATATATATATTGATTATATTTATATGATTATATTTATAATACCTAAATACTAAATAAATATTGCCTTAGCCATGGTTAAGTTTGAGATGCATATTGACTAGAAATTTTGGCACAACTAATGTAATTGTGTGCTTTGACTAGTATTTTAGCTATGGTAGGGAAGGCCAAGCCAAATTTGTGTTCTAACTAGAAAAACCAGGCCAAGTTGCGACTTAAGCCCCACAGACGATTTAATTATTTATTAATTAGATTATTGACTTTTTAGGAGACTCTATTGTGTCAAGCTAGTCAAACTGGACCCGAACTAAACCCAAGCGCAAGTAGTCATGCGATGTGGCCAACGACGTCCGCGTCGATATATTTTATGAGTGTATGTCGTATTTGTTTTTGATCTACTAAATATATTTTTCTATGTAGTTGTTATATCTTTTATAGATATCAATATTATTCGATATTCAAGTAATATTTATAGACAAATATTTTCTTAGATATCCTTGGGTATTTTTGAGATTATGGACTATACCACTATTTGTATGTATACCTATTTTTGGTTTACCTTATTTATTATCATTATTGTTGTTGTTATTATGTTAATGTTGGTGTTTTATTAATTAAAACCATTTATTATTGGTGGTTATTTTTTTATTGTTAAATAAATTGATCTATATATGTACATATGTCTACAAATAGACCCTACACTAGGAATAGATAATATTGATATTTTACTTAGATTTTATCGTGATTATTCTATATAAAGATATATGTGCATATATAGATAATATTATATTGAGTTGTATATTAAAAAAAGAGAAAGGAATATTGTTCCCTTGCGGGAACAATATTGGTACACCCCCGACCCCCCAAAGAAATCGGCAGCAGATAAGAGAGGGCGAGAGAAAAAAGGAGAATCACCCTAAAATCCTAACCTAACCTTGCCAACTCCACCCCCGACCTTGCCCAGTGCCTCACGCGCTCCCACAACGTCGGAGCGCTGCCCAGAGACGGCCAGCCGTACGAACAGAACACCAGCAGCAGTAGTTTGCAATCAAGGTACACTGCTTCGTACCCATGTATCTTCTCCTACGCTCGATCAAATTTATTTTCGTAAACTTCTATGTGCAGACAACCTAACCCTCTAGAAGCCCTAGTAAGTAGGTTTCCATGTAGCGAAGCCATCGGTCCAAAAATACGATGCAAAGTCGAGGGAAAAATATTTTTCTTGACAATTCAAAAAATAGTTGGCGAACCTATTTTGGAAGGCTAATTACTAGCAAACTAGTAGCAGTTTTGAACACAACATATAGGACATGGAAACACCATTATTACTTTTATTTTTAGTTAACTATATATCTATATAAATCAGTGCAAAAAATAGGAAAAACTTAGGAAATTGTTCTCAAAAATTAGACTTTTTTGGATACGGGTGCGCCCCGTCAAACCGGGCCACTTGGTTGTAACATGTGAGCATCGAAAGATGCATACAGATGTTACATACGTGTAGGATTTGACGAAACTCGATTTCGTTGTGTGTGCACGACAAAATCAAGGTGTATCGACCTATTTACAAATTAGTCAATTACTTTGTGCATGTTCATCATCTCAAGACAAAACTTACACCAATAAGACCGTGTCATTTTTTCGATCATGTATGCCAAGTTTGGTATAATTCTGAGAAGGTCGACCGGAACGCTACTTTTACGGGCTCGCGACCCGATCCAACGGGCGAATTTATGTACGGCCCACCAAAATTCAACTTTGGACATATTGTTGGATTTTTCTCGTCAAATCAGATCCGTAAACATATAGTTTGATGACTTTAGTGAGCATAGACTCTGGCATACTTTTTGGTGCAAAACGGGTCCAATGGCGAACACCGTTTTGACCCAAAATTACCATTTTACCCCTATGTCCAGAATTGGACTTATGGGTAGGCTATTCTAGCTAATTTGACTATTATGAACACATTAGTAACATCTATTTCGGCATCCGGAGTTGTTTGCAGGAGTTTGACTTTTGTGGCTCAGTAATTGATTAGATATTGTTGGTTCTACGTGCTACACCAGGCAAGTAGACCTTGCCAAACTTTACAGTATTTACATGCATTTTTTGTATTGCTATTCTTTTCTATTTTCCTTGATTCCATACTTATCCTATTTATGTCATGGTTATCTTCTAGTTTCACGTACATGTAGATTGTTACTCATTTTCTATGTTACTTTTTCTTTCTTATCTTGTTCATGTCTAGTGATAGTACTGTTATGCCTGTGCCATGTTCCCTGACCTGTTTGACCCATACTTGACTTTGACATGACTAGATAGGCTTGACTTTCTAGTACCTTATAGAGAATATTTTATTAGTCGTGGCTATACCTCTATTGTTAGGCCTCCCCGGGCTACGATAGAGCACCTGTTATAGGACTGTTAATGCCTCACCGAGCTGCAGTTTTTATCACATGTACCTATAGCCATGATTAATATTATATTCTCATGATATGTCACCATCTGTAGAGTTTCTTTATATGTTCTTCTTTCCTCTACTGGTTATTCCTTTTTTTGCATGTTATTTACTGTACCGTAGGCATGTATATTATGTGCCTTGCTAGTCCCCTGAGGACCTGGTGGTATCTCCAGGTATTAGATGAAGGTATGGTACACTGATAGAGGTTGATTGCAATACCAAGACTGTAGGTATATTTAGTTGATTTTTTATCATTCTCTTCCTTATTTATATTTTATCCTATATTTGATTCTCATGTTATTAGCCTAGTCTTTTACAAGCTTCTATTTTCTTCTAGCTTGTTCATGGTAAATGTGTTATTAGGGATCCACTCTAATACGTTTATCCATTCTAGAATCAGTGTATTATGGTCTGATCAGCCTTACTACACTTGATTCGTTATTGTTACCAATATTTAGTGGATTGAGATGTAGTTGAATTTAGAACAACCAGAAAACTTATACGTATTCGAGCTGGGCTGGAGTCCTCTCGATGCACAGCTGGCACGTTTACGTATCCAAGTTCTACATTGGACTGGGGCGTTACAATTGCAGAAATCCAAAATTCATCATTAGAAGCTTCTAAAATTTTTAGGTTCTATTTTGGAAATAAATGCAACATTAGCAACTATCTCTCTTGTGCTTAAGCGAGTACTTACACCTCTTGATACATCACCTATTACCAGTTATTTCGAATGGTTTGGCGTAAACCGCAAATGTTTCGGCAGACTTTCCAGGTAGGAGATGGTGTAACTTCTGATGTTCTGTTGGAGAGGGTTTTCTCTTCTTCATTGTCACTATCGTCATTGCATTGACTATTCAGCTCATCGAATGTGACATTTGTGACTTTTCAATAACAAGTGATCTCTTGTTGATTATGTTGCATCCCATGCTTTTTGTCGCATACCCTAAGTATATGCCCTCATCAGCTTTTTTATCAAATTTTCCCAAGTTGTCTTTTGTATTTAAAATGAAACATCTGCAATTAAAGACCTTAAAATAGCTGATGTTAGGAGTTTTATTAAACCACAATTCATAGGGAGTCTTTTTAGAGATAGGTCTAATAAAAACTCTATTCAAAACATGGCATGTTGTATAGACAACTTTTGCCCAAAAATATTTTAAAAGATTATGCTGGTTAAGCATAACTCTGGCCATATCGCCAAGAGTTATATTCTTCCTCTCTACAACGCCATTCTGTTAAGGAGTTCTAGGGCAAGAGAATTCATGTGATAGCCCATTTGAATCAATAAATTTAAACTCATGGTTATTAAATTCTCCTCCATGATCACTTTGTATCCGAGTAATCATGAATTCTTTTTCATTTTGTACCTTTTTACAAAAAGATACAAATTCTGAAAAGGCCTCATTTTTATTTGCAAGAAAGTAAACCCAAGTATATCATAAATAGTCATCAACTATCACGTAAGCATATAGCTTACCACCAAGACTGGCGACCCTACTTGGTCCAAACAAGTACATAGGTAATAATTATAGAGTTCTAGATGTACTTACAGCGTTTATTGATTTGAAAGATGATCTAGATGTCTTGTTCTTTTCATATTCGACATAGACTATATCTTTCTTGAAAGTAATATCAGGTAAACCTCTTACCTTTTTTGTGGACAATATTGCAATAGTGTCCATGTTCGCATGTCCAAGACGTATATGCCATACCTAGCTTTCATCTTGAGTTGTGAACAGACACTTTCCTATACTCTTAGTCTTCTCTGACAGATATAGTACATATATGTTGTCCTCTCTTATTTCCTCAAAGAAGTTATAACAGAAGTTTTATCATAAACAAAATATTTATTCTTAACAAAATTAATTCCATAACCATGATCAGTTAGTTGATTAATACTTAGCAGGTTATGTTTAAATTCTGTTACTAAACATACATCTTTAATAATGGGTGAGGGAGAAGTACATATGTCGTCAATTCCAATAATATATCCTTTTAAGTTATTCCCAAAGGAGACATAGCCTTCTTTCTTCATCGATAGAGTTGCAAACAATGTGTTGTCACCTGTCATGTGCCTGGAGCAACCACTATCGAGAATCCACTTGCTTCTAGGGGAGGAGGAGGGTCCACCTACAACACAAGTTGAAGATGTAACATTTGGTACCCACTTTCTTGAGGGTCCTGATATGTTAGTTTTTGGAACACATACATATACATTCAGATCTACTAGCTTTCTAATCTTATGTGGTGATACATGCCCTTTTGTACCACAATAGTGACATGTAGCAGAAGTGTTAGTGCTCGATGTAGTTCGAAGATCATGTATATGTATTTTTTGAAGATGTGTGTGTTTTCTTATTGTGTGAAAATGTATACATATATGCATGACTTCTGGCAGTTCTGGCAGTGCTTGTCGTATTGTGTTTGTGCTTGGCCTTGTGACTTGTGTTTACCTGAGCTATAGGTTTGACAACCTGTTTGCCTAGCTTAATCTCTAACTTTTTAGAGATGTCACGGGCTTCATTGTATTTGCCCATGAGTGCATCTATTCTCTGAGCATCAATATTATACATCTTTTTCTCTAGTTCATAGAGATCGTTAAGTTTTACATTTTCTTGATTAGCTTTCTCAAGCTTTTCAAGAGTTTCATGTAAGCTTAACTTTAAAGAAGTAATCTCATTTGTATCATTAGAAGAATCTATAATATCTTCTAGCATTTGAGATTGCTTTAAAAATTCAGATTGTATAAATTTTAGATCTTTCTTAGCACTTTTGTACAAGTCTATCATTTTCCTCTGATCTTCTAACAGATCAGTGACAGCATCAGACGGTTCATCAAAATTAAATTTTTCATAGAGAGGGTTCGATATTACCTTAGTATTTGTAGCCACAAAACATAGGTTTGCTGTGTTGTGAGGCTTCACTTCTTCTTCAGAGTCATTAGCTTCGCTTTCACACCAGATGCTAGTGTTAGCATAGTTTCTAGTCGAAGACCTTCTCTTGCTCGTCTGATCATGCATGCTTCCCTTTCTTATAACAGACATCCTTCTTGATGTGACCTATTCTTTTACAGCTGAAGCATATCGGTTCTTTATCGTCTCTGGAATATTTCTTTTTCGGCTTGACTTCTCATTGTAGAAGCATAGAAAAGAACAAAGAAAAGCCCATGCGGCTCCAACAGAAGGATCCTTATGCGGCTCAAAAATCCAGTGGAAACTCATGCGGTTCAAAGTCCTCTAGAGCCTCATGCGGCTCGGATAGCTCTATGCGGCTCAGAAAATATCCACGTGGCCCTAAACAGTTCTACCCTACAGCTGGCCATAGCAATTGCTGCATTCAATGCCCGAACGGCAGCTCTGACAACTGACAGCTCTGACATAAAGTCACATTAATGGCTCTGGCATGATGGCGTGTTCCTAGGGAAAAGGAGATAATCTTTTGTAGCTGACATAATCCACCAACTCCAAAGTTCCCTATACGGCTGTAACACCTATGCGGCTGCAACACCTATATGGCTGCCACCCTTATGCGGCTACCATCCCCATGTGGCTGTCTGCTTCATGCGGCTGCCCGCTTCATGCGACTGTCCGTTTCATGCGGCTGCCCACTTCATGCGGCTGTCCGCTTCATGCGGCTGCACGCTTCATGCGGCTGGCCATTTCATGCGGCTGCCCGCTTCATGCGGCTGTCCGCTTCATGCGGCTATCCGCTTCATGCGGCTACTACCTTCATGCGGTCGCTAGCTTCATACGGCTAGGGTCGTGGGGGACCACCCGTAAGCGGATCACTTAGAGGACGCGTTCATACGCCTCCGTCAAGACATCCCACTCATGACAAGTTGAGACACGTGGCTGTCTTATCCACTCGTGGCTATGGCTGCTCGCAAATCCTGACAACCAGATTTAGTACAATCCACCATTATTACTCAAATCAAATCAGATTGTTGTAATTAAAGCAAATTAAACATGTGGCAGAAGATGCGAGCTTCCAAAGATTCATGACAATCAGCATTAATTAACCATACAGATTTGGTGCAATCAAGAGTCAATGGCCCAGATGTAATGCAATCACAATTAATGGCCCAGATGATTGGCCGTCGACTTTTCAAGGGACAATTATTGCAAACCCTAATGATCACACCCCAATCCTATAAATAGCACGGTGCCATTCCCTTGCAAAAGATCCCCGAT
Source organism: Iris pallida (assembly GCA_029216955.1). Classification (NCBI taxonomy): domain Eukaryota; kingdom Viridiplantae; phylum Streptophyta; class Magnoliopsida; order Asparagales; family Iridaceae; genus Iris; species Iris pallida. Next base: position 9,892,762 of record JANAVB010033814.1, read on the forward strand.
CCAAAACCGAAAAAAAATATAGCAAGGTGCCATTTCCTTGCCAAGGGATCCTCTCCACCCGGCTGGACACACAGAGAGAAAAAGGCGCGCACAGAAGAGTCTTCCCATCTTGAGGGCAGTTCTTCATCGGAGCCAAGGCTACGTCTGATCGTCCAAGGAGTAAGACAGAGCGGCCGTCGCTTTCCCGAGCCTCTACTGTCACCCCCCAGAATCTAAACTAAACAATCGTACTTAGATTGTTGTACCTAGGTTTTCGTCCCTAGGCTTTCTTTGTACGAGCGAGTTTGTATTGTGAAGTAAAAGTCCTGTCCTTCCATATAATTGTTCTGTTCTTTTATAATCAATGGCAAACACGATAGCGACTCTGCTGGAGACTAACTTCTCCATGGCTAAGGAGTTGGTGACACAATCAGACGCAGCCAAACTTGGCTCCACTCAACAAATGTTGGTCGCCCGGTTCGACCAGCAGGCGTTTGAAGAAATGCTCTCCGACGAGAGCGCTGGCCCAGTCCAGCGGCGAGCCCGCACAAAGAAGGCCCGCAGGGAGTGGAGACCCAAAAATTTTGTTCCTACCCAAGCTCTCGAAGAAGTACTCTCTGTTGCTCGAGACAGCGGACAAGTCTCGCTTGCGGCCCCACTTCAGACCATAGAGGACCCTGCTGTCCCCAGGTCCGGCAGAAGAAAACACTATGATGCTGGACTTGCAGGGACAAAGAGGAACTCTATACAGTCCAAGCCGCATAAGGGTGCCAGCCGCATGGAAGCTCATGCGGCCGCAACTGCCAACCGCATGGAGAAAACTTATGCGGCCACAAATGTCAGCCGCATGCAGACAGCCTGTACGGCCATGACATCTAGCCGCATACAGAAAGTTCATGCGGCCACAAAGGATAGTCGCATGCCGACAGCCTGTAAGGCCACGACTCCTAGCCGCAAACAGAAAGGTCATGCAGCCACACATACCAGCCGCATGCAGACAGCCTGCACGACCACCGATCCCAGCCGCATATCATCTATCCCATGCGGCTCACGGTCAGTCTTTGACCGCCTCTCATACGGTCCTGACCACGAAGGCTCTCAGGCGCATATGGCAGACTTTGTTGTGACCAGCTTGGACTCTTCCTACTATGCACTCCCAGGCGCTAGAAAGAGGAAGCCTTCGGCAGCACGGGCTCGATGAGCTCAGCCGGTTGCCCCAACTTCTGACTATCAGGGCATCCTGCTGACTATTACGCGGGCTCCTGAAGGAAAGTTGTATAAAACTATCCGCGTCCAGTCCCCGGCAGCCGACGAACGGGATAGTCATCGAGAATCTCCCAACAACGATCAGGGGCGAGTACTCGTACAACCCCCACATCAGAGAGCAGGCAGGAGCCCAACACGTTCATGTGCTCAAAAATCTTGGACTCACAAATTGGGTGACTTGTACAACGTGGTTCCTTACAACTGCAAGAAAAGAAACGAAGATTCGATGTGCAACGGGTCCTGTCAAGGACGTCAATGCACCCAAGTCATAGTCAACTGCTGCTACAACAAGGCAGCAGCACAAAAAGACTGGCGGTCCGTCTTCCAAAGGCTGCAAAGCTCAAAAGACGAGGCGCTTCTCGTCGCCTCTTGCAATTCTGCCCTAAAGATTCCTGGCAGCGAAAGAGGAAAGAAAACGAATGTCTCCAGCCCAAAAATTTCAACCGACGTAACCAAGAAAATTTCTTCTAAACGGTTGTCTACCACTGTTGCAGGAGGAGTTTATCAAGGTACCCGCTCAAAGACAAAATCTGCCATACTGGGAGATTCGTCCACATCTATGGGAGACACTGGAGCCGGGGGTAGCATTCCTCCAAATATCCACAACAACTCGGTGTTCCAAGAAGATAGGTCGGGGGAAATTGTTCACCCAACAGAAACAGTAGATCCCGACGTCCTCGAGGACGTCCATAATTCTCAAGACGAGGCAAGCTCTGCAGCTGGAGGTACCACTCTTTCTGAGTCCACACCAGAGAAAAAACATTCCCACATACCCTGACGACTTTTCTGTGCGAGGGTATGACTCAGAGGGCACGTCCTCTACCGTTCCTTCCATCTCTCATCATATAAGGACGGTATTCATGACGGACAGTAACCAAGAGGGTTCCAGTGATCGCAAATATATCGACACTCTGGAGGCCATACTGCATGCTTTGGTCAAGTCCGTGGACGAGATCAAAGCAGCCCTTCCAACTCTGCAATGAAGGACGCCTGGCCAAACAAGCTTGTGTCCCGCGGTCAATACAGACTCGAACTCAGCTGCACCAAACCCGGGCGGCGACAATCCTCCTGAAATATCGGCTCCCACCGATGCAGACGAGGCAAGAAAGGCAAGAAGATAGGTCCAGGAGCTCCGGGCCATGTTCCAAGCCCGAAAAACCTGTCATGACCTCAGGATACGACAACCGTATCCTGCTGCGTGGAGAGATGTTCCTTTCCCACCAAAATATAAACCATTCCATATCAATCCATATGACGGGAAGACATCTGCAAGTAGGTACATCACCTACTTCGAAGTCACAACCGACCATCTGCCCCATGACGAAGCCATCCTTACGCGGTTGTTCATCGGAGCCTTGAAAGGGGTCACCTTCGACTGGTACTGCAACTTGCCGGACAATTGCATCCACTCCTTCACCGGCTTCAAATGCATGTTCCTAGAGAGGTTCTATGAAGTAGGACAAGACGTGACAATGTCCACTCTCATGGACGTTGTTCAGGAAGAAAAGGAGCTAACAAGAAATTATATCGAGCGGTTTCGCCAAACCGCGATGAAGCTGCCTTCCGGTAATCCTGATTCCTCTTTGATTGAAATTTGCCAAAAGAGACTGCTTTCCACAATCAGCCTCTGGATGGGCGAAAGTCAATTCAAGGATTGGAAGACGTTCATCATCAGTGCCACCAGCACAGAAGACAAGGTGAAGAAAGCCCGCCAACTGGGATTGCACATCTCGGAAGGGGAAGACAAGGGCAAACGCCCTAATGTCAACAACAACAACGGTGGTAATTCCTCCAGCAACCGAGACAACAAGGGAAAGCAGGCTATGGTGGCCGACACAGCCCCAAAGCCCAAATCAACGCCGACAGAAAAGCAGTAGCCTCAGATGACCTACTCCTTCGAGGATGGCCATGTTAAACCCATCTTAGACATGCTCATCCAAGGGGGACAAATTCAGCTCCCTCCTTCCAGGCGTGAGCCTCGTCCTGCAGATATGGAGAGTCCCAAATACTGCCATTACCATCGCTATGTTCACCACGCTACACAAGACTGCTATCAGCTGAAGCGATACATCCAACATCTCATCGATTCTAAGGCCCTGGCCATTGATTTCGAAGAGATAACTGTGGCAGCCAACATGGTGTCAGTACAATTTGGCAGTCTCCCTCCGACAAAGACTCAAGATGGAGTAGTACCCGTTCCTAGAGCAAAGATGGAGGTCTCTAACCTCCCACCGCCCGAGACCAATCTGATGGTCTAGTACCCCTTACTACATCACGGGGGAGATCATATGGGTCCAATCGGACCTGGTACCTGAGGTGACTCAGTCCGCACCTCCCTCTACCAGCAAGAAGAAGAATGGGAAAGTCAAATCATGCCACACGATCTCGACAGAGGTCGAAGAAGCTACTGTTGTTGTTACCCGCTCCGACGTACAAAACCAACCTCCACCGGATAACTCAGCTGAAGACCATCAGCCGACAGCTGCTGATGCTCCAGGACCTTTGCAGCCTTCGACGACCGACAAGCCTAGGCCGAAGGAGACTCGCTTCGATAAGCCGCTCCGAAGAGAGATGCCTCATGGGCTGGAAAGGCCGTACAACTTTGACATCTTGGCACAATTGGCCAACACATCGGCCAAATTATCGCTATTCGAACTCCTGAGGCTCTCCAAGGATGTCCGCGTCGCATTGAGCGAAGCACTCCAGAATGCCGACGCATATCTAGCTCAGACCAATCTCACTGGGGAAAGCTTGCCTGCAGATCTCCAGGACAGCGCTTGCACAGGCGCAATACCCAACATCGTCTTCACTCTACACGATATGCTTATCAAGACCAACCTGTACGATCGCCCTCTGTATTATACTAGGTATATTGGTGATATCAAGGTCGATCAGATGCATATTGACCCCGGGTCCTCCATAAACATCATCCCGAAGAGCCTAATACACCATCTGCGCATCCTAATGCATCGCCTGACGCCGACAAGCACCGCCATCATCGGTTTCAATTCGGACAGGAGCTACCCGATCGGAAAGATTCGCCTAAAATTCCAAATCGGCGACCTTCAGTCAGAAGTAACCTGTTATGTCACAGATGCGGACACTTCCTACAATATTCTTCTGGGGCGTCCTTGGATACACGATTACATGATCGTGCCTTCCACACTGCACCAGTGCTTCAAGTACGTCGACAAGCACGGCCTTGTGAGGACAAAATTTGCCGACATCGATCCCTTTAAAGGGGTCGAATCCTACTAGTCAGATTCATGCTTGTACGAGAAGTCAAAAAAGTACCTCGCCGAAGGAGATACTTAAGCTCAAACTGAGGCAACATCTGGATCAGAAGAACCTTTGACGATCCACCTCCAAGCCCGCAAGCCTGGCATAACTGCGCCCCTTACAGCCACTCTGCGTAAGGACGCAATTAGCCTCTCTGTACAGGAGGAACAAATGATAATCCGACTGCCAAGGTATGGCCAAGCGCTAAGACCTACGACAGAGCCACTAACAATCAGGCTGTCTAAAGCTAGCCGCCCATAAGCAGAGGAGCTCAATCCCTCTGTCAAACCGATGACAATTCGTCTTTCTAGAATGAATCGGCAACCTAGCACCAAGCCAGGGACTACTAGCCATCCAACAACTCCCCGATCAGCACCAGCACCAAACTGGGGGTAGCTAGTATGCCAACAACTCTACATTCTGCTCCACCTATGGAGCCTCTGATAATCAAGTTGCCCAAGTCATCCTCTCAGTCTGCATTTACACAGGGGTGGCTGAAGAGGAGTCAGAGCTGGCCAAGTATATGGCTGCTTACATTGATGTCCATCTGCAGATGATGTAATCCCACTGGAAAAGATACCTTATTTCATCAACAAAGGGCTATCTTTGAATTACCTCGAGCTTAATAAGCTCTGTACAATATATGCTATGGAACACAAAATAGGCACTCACCTGCACACACAAGTGACAAATGTCTACACCGTGAACCAACTTACTCCAGTGGAAGACGCTTACTACATAATCGAGGGAGAGGATCACCCAATCATCTTCGGCCGGAAGAATGATCCACAGCCCTTCAAGATGGAAAAGTTGCCTCGAACCCGACACCGGGAGATTTCCCCTTTATCTGTATAGTTCCCAATCCAAGTACCTTATGCAAAAACAAGGATATGATCTGGAAACTACACCAGGCTTAAACTACGGCACCAGACGGCGGTTACCCTTATAGTCGCCGGCCCCTGCTGGGAAACTACGAGATTATTACAGCAAAACCAGATGTGGGCTAGGTTATGTCACACCTGTGACGACACCTGAAAGCTCAGACGCAGAATGCGACTGGCACTCACACTCAACCGGATCACCCACTTCCAATTCAGATATCAGCATCGAGGACATGCTCAAGCAAGTCTGGTCCATCAATATGGCACTTATCGATGCCTACGAAGAAGATGAAGACATTCTCGAACTTCTTGAGCTAGAGCCATGGGCACAACAACTAGATGCGCAGTGGGAGAAGCGGTTCGAACAAAGAGAGCCTCCCACCGAGGATAAGGTTGTACAAGTCAATCTCGGTGATGAGTCCTCTCCAAAGCCCATCTTCGTCAGCCAGAATCTGACAGACGAAGAGCGAGAATCACTATTACAACTCATCAGAGAATACATCGACGTGTTCGCCTGGAGCTACGAAGATATGCCAGGACTGAACCTCGAGATTGTACTTCACAAGCTTAACATCCGTTCGAACACAAAACCAGTCAAGCAACAGCAACATCGGTTCCGTCCCGACGTCATGAATGCCATTAAAGCCGAGGTAAATAAACTGATAGCCAGCAGCTTCATTCGTGAGGAACAGCATCCTGACTGGGTTGCCAACAAAGTACCAGTCCTCAAGAAGAGTGGAAAGATTCGAATCTGCATCGACTTTCACAATCTGAATGAGGCATGTCCTAAGGATGAGTTCCCTCTCCCTATCACAGACATCATGATCGATAACACCTGCGGCTTTGAGCGTATGTCATTCATGGATGGTTTCTCAGGGTACAACCAGATCAAGATGTTCCCTGACGACAAAAAGCATACATCATTCCGAACACCAATTGGTACATACTGCTACACAGTCATGCCTTTCGGTCTAAAGAACGCTGGCGCCACCTATCAAAGAGCTATGAGCGTCATCTTTAGAGACCACTTGCGCAAGACAGTAGAGTGCTACGTCGATGACATCGCCGTCAAAAGCCGCTCTAAGGAAGATCATCTACATGATCTGAGGACAGTGTTCGACCAGATGCAAGCACACAATTTGAAAATGAATCCCACAAAATCCTTCTTGGGCGTATCCAGCGGGAAGTTCTTAGGTTTCATCATTACCTCCCAGGGTATCCACATAGACCCTGAGAAGACGAAGGCAATCATGGAGATGGGTCCCCCGAGAAATCTCTGTGAACTCCGAGGCCTTCAAGGGAGGCTAGCCTACATCACGAGGTTTATCTCTAACCTCTCTGGACGATGTCAGCCATTCACCAACCTCATGAAGAAGGGCATTTCATTCATATGGGATGATAAATGCCAGCGCGCCTTCGACAACATCAAATAATATCTGACGAACCCTCCAGTCCTGGTAGCCCCGATTGCTGGAAGACTATTCTTGCTCTATGTACGAGCAATGGAACATTCTCTCGATGCTCTGATAGCACAAAACAACGAGGCAGGCCATGAACAAGCTATATATTACCTCAGCCAAATGATGATGGGGCCGGAGCGTCGATACACTGCCGTAGAGAAAGAGTTCCTTGCTCTTGTTTTTGCCATTCAGAAGATGCGATACTACGTCACGGGACAAGCCATCTATGTCATATCAAGAGTCAACCCCCTCAGGGTCCTCATGACTAAACCAGTTGCACTCAGCTCTTGCCTCGCTACTTGGGCGATATTACTGTCCCCCTACCACATGATCTTCGTCCGCAAAAGGCTGTTAAAGGTCAAGCTCTGGCAGACTTTTTAGCAGCTCATCCAGGTTTGGAGTCAACCAAAATAGACGAAGAGATTCTAGACGAGGTCGCTAATTCAAATATGGCCTCCATGATACCATATGGTGAATGTTCTTCGATGGCGCTTCTAGAACCGGGCCCAAGGGCAACATCGTCGTTGGAGTCGGAATAATACTGGTTTTTCCTACCGGGTTGGTGATCAATCGCACTTATTTCCTCACGGAGCCCTGTTCAAACAACGTGGCCGAGTACAACGCTTTGGTCATTGGTCTTCGACTTGCAAAAGAGCTGGGGGGTAGAGCACCTCGAAGTATACGGCGATTTGCAGCTAATCGTCAACCAGATCCGGGGCTCATATAAAGTTCGCCATGAGGACATGATCCCCTACCACCAAATAGCGATCGACATCATCTCATCCCTGGAGGGGTTCTTCATAAAGTATGTTCCCAGGCTCCAAAATATTGAAGCCGATGCCCTAGCAGGTCTTGCCGCTTCCTTAGCAGTTCCAAATCATGCTCGTCATCCGGTTGACATCATAGGCCGTGAGTTGGTCTGTCCCAGGAATAATATTCAGTACACCGAGAGCTACTCCGCTCTGACATTCGACGAAGCACCAGACTGGAGACAACCGTTCATTGACTTCGTAGTCTACGACATTCTGCCGGAGAATCCGAAGCAAGCCACTTCTATTAGAAAACGTTCCCTCAGATTCTTCTACGATACAGAGACGAAAATACTATATCGGCGATCATACGATGGATTACTGCTTTGATGCCTGTCAAATACAGAAGCTAAAGAAGCCGTGCGTGAAGCTCACGATGGCATCTGTGGAGCCGAACAGCCTGGCCCGAAACTACAAGATCGTCTTCGTCGAATGGGCTACTACTGGCCCACAATGGTTGCAGACGCAATAGACGATGCACGAAAATGCAAAGCCTGTCAAGTCCACGCAGATTTCATCCACCAGCCATCCAAGTTTCTACACCCGACGGTGGCATCTGGCCCTTCAAAGCATGGGGAATGGACATCATCGGTCCGATCACTCCGCCTTCGTCCCGAGGACATCGCTTCATACTCGCAATCACAAATTACTTCTCCAAATGGGAGGAGGTTATTCTGCTTGTAGAAGTAAAGACTTCAAACGTGACCAGCTTCCTCAAGCATCACGTCATCTATCGCTTTGGAATGCCCCGAAGGATTATCCACGATAATGGTCCGCAGTTCGTAAACCACGCCTTCTATCGGTCTTGTGACAAACACCGAATCCAGAATATTGCCTCAACACCATACAACCCAGCGGCTAATGGTCTGGCTGAAGCATTCAACAAAACAATCATCAAGCTTCTCAAGAAGTTCGTGTCATCAAACAAACACGACTGGAATGAAAAGCTCGATGAATGCTTATGGGCGTACCGTACTACAGTACGGACTGCCACCAGGAACACACCATTCTCTCTGGTATACGAAAGTGAGGCAATTCTTCCACTGGAGACTCAAATCCCCTCACTCTGCGTTGCTCTCACATACAGATTGACGACTGATGACAATCACTATCGCCGACTACAAGAGCTGGAGGCCCTAGATGAGAAGCGCCTGTTAGCTCAACAGCGAATCGAGCTATACCAAGCACGTATCTCCGGAGCCTTCAACAAGAAGGTTAAAATCAGAATATTCCAAGTAGGTGACCTCGTTCTGGCGGTCCGAAGGCCGATGGTTATGACTCACAAAACCGCCGGCAAGTTCCAGCCAAAGTGGGAAGGTCCGTTCATCATTGATGCTGTATTCTCCAATGGAGCTTACCGCCTCGCAAAACAAAACGGAGACTTGCTCATGTTGTCCATCAACGGCAAGTTCCTAAAGAAGTATTACGTTTGAAATGACATCCTCTAGAATGAAAAGTTATGTACTCTTTCGTACCGCTGAACTCGCATCCCGACTACAAATCTTCCAGAATGACAAGTCATGTACCCGCTGGTACCGCTGAACTCACATTCTGACTCCACATCGCCAGATTGTCGAGTCACGTACCCGTAGGTACCGCTAAGCTTACATTCTGGTCCCAAATCTCCCAGATTGTTGAGTTACGTACCCACAAGTACCGCTAAACTCACATCCTGGCCACTACAGATGAATCTATATCACGTCTTTTAGGTAGTAAGTTATATATGATCATACCTCTGAACTTTCTTCCCAAAAAGAGCTCACTCCTTATGATCCAATACCCGCACTTTCAGTACACAAAAAAGGGTAACAGATCCACAGATCTTCCAAAGATTCATGACAATCAGCATTAATTAACTATACAGATTTGGCGCAATCAAGAGTCAATGGCCCAGATGTAATGCAATCACAATTAATGGCCCAAATGATTGGCCGCCAATTTTTTAAGGGACAATCATTGTAAACCCTAATGATCACACCCCAATCCTATAAATAGCAAGGTGCCATTCCCTTGCAAAAGCTCCCCGATCCAAAACCAAAAAAAAAATTGTCTTCCCAAGGGGATCCTCTCCACCTGGCTAGACACACAGAGAGACAAAGGCGCGCACAGAAGAGTCTTCCCATCTTGAGAGCAGTTCTTCACCGGAGCCAAGACTACGACTGATTGTCCAAGGAGTAAGGCAGAGCGGCCGTCGCTTTCCCGAGCCTCTACCGCCATCCCCCAGAATCTAAACTAAACAATTGTACTTAGATTGTTGTACCAAGGTTTTCGTCCCTAGGCTTTCTTTGTACGAGCGAGTTTGTATTATGAAGTAAAAGTCCAGTCCTCCTATATAATTGTTCTGTTCTTTTATAATCAATGACAAACACTCATATCTAAGGAATTTTCTGAAGTTCCTTGTCATGGGGGCCATCTGCTCTTGTCTGTCTCACTTTTATCGTCGGAGGCTGTCTTGTGGTTGGTTTTAAATGCTATCATCTTCTCTTTTGGAGTTGACTCTTCGAAATCTTTAAGGTCTAGATTATGCATCATAAGCTTTCTCATAAGGGTTTCAAGAGTCATTGTTGTAAGATCATTTCCTTCCATAATGGTCGTCGCTTTAGGATTCCAATTCTTGGTTAGTCCAGGAAGCACCTTCCGAATCTTCTCATGATTGTTGTATTCTTTTCCTGGGGAAGATAGAGCATTAACAATATCTAGAAACCGAGTAAACATATTTGTAATAGCCTCATTAGGCTTCATTTGAAGGCCTCATACTCTTGTGTTAGTCATGAGATTTTGTATTCCTTCACTTGTGAAGTGCCTTCATGAGTGACCGCAAGAAGTTTCCAAAACTCATGAGACGTGACACATGTTGAAACTCTGTTGAACTCAGTTCTATCTACAGTACAAAATAAAGCATTGATGGCTTTTGCATCAAGACTGGCTTGTTTTTTTCATTATCGGTATATCTATCAAATGGTTTTTCAACTAGAACACCTTCTACCGTAATAGGTAGTGGTTTCTTATAACCATTCATGAGAATCAACCATAAATCGAAATAAAGAGACTTGAGATAAAAGATCATATGTGTCTTCCAATACGTGTAGTTTGTGCCATAAAATAGGGGTGGCCTATTTGTTGACTGGCCTTCACCATTGCTTGGATATAAGAATGCCACATCTCAAGGAGTTTTAATCCAACTAGAGATAAATTATGCTCTGATACCAATTATAGGATCGATGGCACTTCTAAAGGGGGTGAATAGACTGCAGCAGAAAATATTTACCAATTTAAAAACTAAGTAGATGAAGCAAATATACGAATAAACTTAAATGCAATAAAGTAAAGAAATAAGTTAGTGGAGACAAGAAAGCAATACGCAAACACCAAGATTTATACTAGTTTCCTTCTGTGAGGACTAGTCCAGTTCGCAAGAACTCTTGCTCGCTATAATCCACTATTTTGAATAGAGATTACACCGCGTGCTTTACTCCAAAGAATACGCCAACTTCAACACCGTCGTATTTTTATCCGAAACCCACGATCAAACTTCAAAACGCCTTTCTGAGAAAAGCTTTTATACGCCAAGCTTGTACAACTCGAATGCTCCTAATCGAAAACTACCGGCACTAGAAGAATGAGAGTTGTCTTAGAGATTTCAAGATTCAAGCTTTGTAAAGTAGATAGAAAGCTTAGGAATAGATAGAGAAGATGAAGATTGAATGAGTGAGTAGAAATGGGAAACATTTCTCTTGTTATACGTTTTTCTAGGACAGAGTTCGGACAGAACTCGGTAGGCTAACGTTCATAAATTAACGTTGCAGATCCAAAAGAATAGGAAAATGCAGATGACCAGGAGTGATCCTAGGGGGCCGAGTTTGGTCCGAGTTCAGGCAGAACTCTGGCCGTTGCTAGGGTTTTGTTTTGGTTTGGCTTTTGGATATTGGTTTGGCTAGGGATCAAAAAATGGATTTGTGTTTGGTTTAGGATAGTACTAAATGCCAGTAATCTCGACGCACAATTTTCTAGACTCAATAAAAGAAAATACAGAATAAAGTGTAAAAATATATCGCTGAATGAGCCAACAATCTCCCATATTTTGATAATTATCGAAATCGAGCTCGAAGTTTTAAGTCAATTATCGAAATCGGTTTGACCATGGCTGAATGAGCCAACAATCTCCCACGTTTTGATAATTTGACAAAACTACGATTGTTACTTAAGAAGTTGTTCAGCTCGGTTCGGAAGAAGAAGACTTGATGCGGTATAGAAGGTACGGAAGTAGCTTTGGCTTTTGAATATTGGTACAATGTACTTGCTCTCCCGTAATGTACGGTCAAGTCTTGTTACTCCCCCATAACAAAACATATCATTGAATGTCTGGAAAAAAATCTAGAAAGACAAGATACTCCAAAAAAATAATTGAGAGTTTAAGAAATGTTAGTCGTAACCAATTTAAGTATCTATTATATTACTCCCCCGTTTTGTCACATAAGCAAAATGACATAACAATAAAATAATAGTTCTCAGCACAACCAAGAGTAGAGCGGAATATTAACATTAAATAGTAAACAATGCAAAGTGCTAAAATAGAAAATACTGATATAGACTGAAGCAGATAGAGTTTGTACAAGTAGTCAAAATAAACTGAAACTGATAATGCTTGAAAGAAGCATTTATCACTAATACATAAAAAAAACTAAAACATAATTAGTGATGGTATGTCATGAGAAAACATATCCTCAATCATTATCAGCAGCAGCACCTGCAGCCTTGGAGGGACCAGACTCAGCAAAACGGTTTGGATCATAATGGGCAGTAATAGGGTCAAAGTATCGCTGAGCCTCTGGATCATCAATACGATACCCAAGTCTAGTAGGATCACGAACCATAGGAATAAAACCACTAGAGTTATGAGCAAGACTGTATGAAATATCCCACACAGAGTTGGATATGGCCTGAAGATAAAGGGTAGTACGAAAGTCCTTAGCTCGAAACTGATCCAACATAAGAGCCTGAAGGGACTCAAAATTAACACCACCAGGAGGATGAGTATAATGTGTGTCAACAGCTGATGGGTCAACTGAAGGTGGAGGAGGAGCCTGAACTGCAGGAGCCGGAGTAGTATGACGATGCTCATGAAGATAAGCAGGAGCACCATCCTATGGACAATCCTCAAGCATAACCTCAAAGAACTGAAAAATGTAAGGCAGATACATCGCATAGAGAAGTCGTCACAATTTTTTGTGACACCTTTGCATAGCAGCGACGATAGTCTTAGGCAGACTGAAGGGGACGTAGAAATGGAAATGATATATAGCAGAAAGCTCTAAATATAAAATCTCATCAGTAGTAGTATTCTTTGGAATAATGGTAGAGAATACCATTCTATGAAGGTTATAGAAGTAGTTGTTCAAGAGTTTAAGGCGAAGAGTGCCTTGAGGTCGAGGGTTTGACATCATTATGTTAAACTTAATCAATTAGACATATCCAAAAATATGATACAATCATTGGGCTAACAATTTTCCCCTTTTTGATTATGGAAAATCGGTTAAGATTAAGATAGATATAATAGATGCATGTACATTAATAAACACGTATTACTAGAATATTGTGTGCTAACTTAAACTTATTTCTCCCCCGTTGACATGATAAAAAATAAGTTCCCCCATAATAAGAGAGAAAATAAAATCAATCATAATAGAAGGAAGACAGAAATAATCATGAACAATGATCATTGTTCAAACCAATATATGGTAAAAACTATAAAATAAGGATTTTAATAAAAAGTAGATACCAATAAAGTGGAAATCAATTATTTGTCATAAATAATCCATGACGATCAAAAATTCGTAGATCTAGTATATACCAATATAAAATACAATGAGACTTCTAACAAATATCACAAAAAATATGATTCGTAATTTGTCCATACAAATTAGTGAATGAATTCCATAAAGAGTATAATCATTCAAAAAAATAGAGATACTAGAATTTGTCTACTTACCCAAGTTCATGCATTTGAACTCAATTACCTTAGCATGCTATATGAATGTCATGAAGATAAAGGAGAAGGAATACTTGACAAGGAGAAATTCAGTCGACTTGAATGCTTTTCAGTAAAGTATGACCAATCTAAATAAGATAATCATGAACTTTGAGATAAAACTTCAATAAGAAGAGCCAAATCAATTTAAACTCAAAAGAATCATCAATAAAGATAATTAAATATATTTGGCAAGATAACTTTTTAAAAAAACATATAAAATGAAAGAATCAAGAAGAATCATACATTCTCGCATAAACTCATAAAAATCAAAATATCATGAACAAGTCAACAAGATATTTAAATAAAAGAATATATGTACATGATGAACTAGGTATACTATATATTAAGGGTATAAGAGAATCTAAACAATTAGTTAGCTTCCCCTTAAAATATGTGTATCTAATTCAAAAGCATTTATATACATAAGATGGATAAAATAAAATATCCCAAGATCTAAGGAATATCTTATATATGCATCTTTCTTTCCTTAAACTTAAAAATAAAATATCATCCTTAGGCAAGTAAAATAAATATCCACTAAATAAATTCTTAAAGATGAACAGAAATATATCTCCAATTAAAAAATATTTTCAAATAACAACAATGATTTCAACACAGTAAAGGATTTTTTTAAAACAATCCTAATAATAGTGAACATATTCAAAATAACAAAGAAAAATTAAAAGGCATTTGAAATACGAAATATATTACGAAAAGTTGTCTTAATAAATGTTCGAATGCGTCTACTTAGTTCTCAGACTGATAGTTGACGATTCGAATTTTTGTATCAAGAAAACATCTTTAATAAAAGAATCCATAAATCATAAATAACCTATTTTAAACAAATAAGTAGTTCCAGATAAATGCCCAAATAAATAGTATTCTAGATATATCTCATGTCAGGAAAATAACTGATTTGAAATAATTAACTGCTCCCCCTTTACATGACTATATCCAAAATTAGTATTGACAGATTTAAATTCCAGATAAATATTTCTAGAAGTAGGAAACTATTTTATCAAAATATTAGGTCTTCTTATCAAAGTACATTTCTTCCCTTTTAAAACCTTAGTAGGTGTCCATCTGACAACCGTAGGGTTAAAAAAAGAAACATTTTGAGAGAGAAATTCAATATGCCCGACTTCTTCCCCACAAAGAATTACTGCTATTGTAACGCCCCAGTCCCAAAATACTTAGGACTAAGTACGTAGACATGTCAGCTGTGTACATACGAAGTATACTCCAATGTATGGAACCTCCTTATGTATACATAAGCTGTAAAATACAGTAAAACGATGATAACTAAATCTCATCCACAAAATCAGAAGAATAATGATATAAATCAACTCAAAAATTGTTCACTTATACATGTAGTTGGGCGGAGACAAATCCACTACCAACCAATTTAAAGAAAAGAAGATATACAAGAAAATGATCGATAAAATAGCAAGACGAACCAAGAGCAATCATCCTCGAAGAAATGGAGAAGATCACTGCCTTGGCTAGAACACCTGCGAAGGACAAGAGCACACACCTGGCGAGATAACCAGGTCCTCAAAGGGACGTAACAAGATACAATAAACATGCCATATAAATACTGAATATAAATTATGTCACAACTAAAGAAAGTGACAAGATATAAATAGGTAACCTAACCATACTAAAGTGATCATGCAGTTGAGAAACAATCCTTTCGACGTATGAGCCCTGGCTGTAAATGTGATCGGCATAGTCCCCATATAGGGCACCAGGGGCCCACGTCTGTAATGTCCGAAGATCATCAGAGGGCATCATGTGCAAGGGGGTACGTCCATAACGCTCTGGAAAACGTCAGAGGGCACCTGGAGCCTGCATCTCCGGAGGAGCGCACAGGTAAGCAGGGAAGTGCAAAGAAGCCCATACGTCAGGTATTGTTCTGTCACGCCCCAGAACCAGAATACTGGAGAGCGGGGGCAGACATAGCCAGCTACGTATATTGAAATAGATTCCATCTCGCTATACGGTCACGGCTGTCTAGATACATGAGGGTTTACTATAAGCCAACAGTCTCCTATGGTCATGAACAAGCCTAGTGTCTCAATCACAAGCAAGTAAGTAAATGTTACAAGATGTATGATCATTAAATATAAAATAATAAGGCATCCCAAATATTACATATTCAGCTGATCATGAAGCTAGTCGTTACAAAATATGAGGACTAGCAAGAGTTTAGTCATACATGATCAACCCTAGGATCTGTCAATCATGTTACAGCCCGTAGGCAGACAGTAAGTAAAGTGCAATCGAGCTAAACAGGTGCTCGCCGGCTAAACGCCTCAAAAAAATATTTTTACAATAAAGTGGGAGATCAAAAATAAACCCACTCGTTGTCAGGGTTCCGTCTAGTGGCCACCATCTGGCTGGAAGGTCGGTAGATCCTCTGGAGCTGCTCCAAAATCTGGCCATACAAAACCAGCTGGGTCAGATCCCAGAAAGAGCAAGTGCCACAAAGGAAGCTTCACTTAGGAACTAAAACCAGCAATCAGCACAAGATATAAATAAAGTAAGAACTGGAAATAAAGAAAATACATCAGGATGATATACGGCGAGATAACCATGGAACTATTCAGATAACCAGGTTATAACCCGTAAACCAAACAAGGACCGCGGTTGTAACCCTTCGTCTGAATAGAACTTGGAATTCTCACCATTTATCGGTAAAATAAATATAAGCATTCTGGTCATGCAGTAGTCTGGAACAGGATCAGGGCAAGACTAGACTGGTTAGACTCCATCCAATCACTTCACGGCCAAGCAAGAATTACAGCTTGATACTTTAACTAACTAGGGTTGTCACAAGCCTAGTTACTAACAAGATGCAATGAGATTATTCCACAGCCACAAGCCCTGCAGACCATCCAGGTTACCCAGGACGAAAGATTAGGGTTGAATCCAGGTGGGTACATCGTCCAGGAAACGTATGTACCCTTAAGTAGCTTGAAGGGTGTAACACATGAAAGTGTGCTGGAAATATGCCCTACTCGACGGCAGGCTACAGATCCCAGGCGCGCCCAGGTAACGGGATTGCCTGTAGCTGGGAAATATCTTCATGACTACTGTATTAATCTAGTTATTAGCCTTAGTCCATTTTAGTAGGTACTCCTGACCGTGGTACTCAGGAGTCCCCTCCTAGACATGATGCAAGACAGGACTGGATTATTTGTACAAGCACAATCACCCACGGTGTCCAGGATTAATTATACAAGTCATGTCATGTCAGGTAGCCGTCGCAACAGCTTATCAGATATATCATGTCAGGTTTATCATGTCAAGTGTACTTTGTCAGGAGTGCGCCACGGCGGGCCACTATCAGGTCATGTTAGTCATGTCAGGAGTGCACTACTACGGCTAAGGCATATGCGGCCAGGAATGATCACATGCGGCTGGAAGAGAACAGCCCATGCGGCTGAATGGATATGGGTTCATGCGGCCCAAAATCCGAGTTCATGCGGCTGAGAGGACTCGGGTCCTCATGCGGCAGCGGAAGACTGCGGTCTATGCGGCTCGCGAGTATTAGAGTTCATGCGGCTCAAAATGGGCGAAGTTCCATGCGGCAGCGGGAAGCAATGCCTATGCGGCTGGGAGCAAGGGTGCATATGCGGTTCGGGAAGAAGGGCCCCATGCGGCCGAACTAAATACTTGTCGCATGAACTTGTCATGCGGTCAAGTCCAGTTTATAGTGCATGCGGTTTCGAAGCTGACCTGCCGCATGAATATTCATGCGGTCAAGTGGTATCATGCGGCTCGGAACTGTGCTTCTTCTCCAAATTTCCGAGAAGAAGTACACCATAAGCCATGGCTTCCAAGCTGCATAACTCTATCATCCGGAGCCCAAATCCGAACTTCCATAGGTCAAAATGGGGTAGAACAAAATTCTCAACAACATGGAACCATCAAAACATAGAAATAACAAGATTAAGTAGATCAAAACCCAAGAAATTCAAAAATAAAATAAACTTAGATCTACAAGAATCTAGCCATGGAAAGTGAAAATGCCAAGTACTAAAGTGCTTTAGAATGTAGTAAGGAAGAGAATGAAGTAATAAAATTGGAGTTTCTCCATGAAGCAAGTTGCACTTGCCTAGACCTCTCTTTTCTCTCTCTGGTAGGTAGGGAAGTAAATGAGGAAGAAAAAGATGATAAATGAAGAGAGAGAATAAAGAGGGCTAATAAATACAAAATGGTGGTGGTAGGTAGGGGTTCACCTTGGGTTCATCATGAACCCAATCAAAACCAAGCCAAGCCGAACCAACCAACCCGAACCAGGAATAGACCAAGCCAAGAAGGAAATGCCAAGCCAGGAAATCATGCAATAAAATACGTACATGTATTCCAAGAATACGTGATACGAACCACAGGTATTACATGTTCTCCCCACCCGATGCTCTTATTTAAGTCGCATCCACGACCATATACCTCTACTAACTGCTAAGTCTTCTAACCTGTCTCTATTAGCAGTTAGCCCTAACGCATGCACACTGGGGATCAGCCAATACGCAAGGACCTCTATATGCCACTCATCTCACACATTCTCGTGGTATAACTATGTCAAGGTATATGCGATACACTACAAACGGTAATCCCTTAACTCTAGGGCCATATGCAATCAAAGGATAATAACAAATAAGCTAATATCACTGAGCAGGTAGTAAATCAAGAACTGTACAAACTGGAAATAAACGAACAGTGATATGTAATAAAATGTAACCTGACAATTAACAGTATAATGGCAAGGTATCTTTCCTGATTTTGTACTGTAAATATGAAATGTCGCTCCCGCGTCCACGCCTCCGGAACCCGATGCTTCTAGATAATTAATTAACTAAATTAAGTCACTACTTATGAAACTTACGGTACGACTTAATTAGTCAAAGTAATGTGTTAAAATTATATTCAATCTCTCGTGGAACCATTTAGATCCATACAATCACACATAGGTTCCACGAGACATCGAAACACAATTTTAGGGTTTCTAACTTTTAATTAGTCGGTTATGCCCCTACTTCAATAACATACTTAAAAATTATATAAAAATCATAAAAATAATATTTAAACTAATTTTCTACAGATTTATCTATGAAATTCTAGAATTAATATTTCTAAAGACATTTATGACTAGTTGATTAATAAGTCAGCTAGTCTACCCGAAACTCGCCCGGAATATAGTTAATGACTCAAAATTGCTAAAATAACCAAAAATATATTTTAAACATCAATAAAATAATTTATTTTATAGAATAATATTAAAGGTATAAGGGTTGATTTATACTACAAGTTTGGGACATTCTAGGTCAGCCGGTTACCCGAAATTAGCTAGTTTTGACCTACAATTTTCTCGACAAGATTTGAGTTGCTAAAATCGTGGAAAAATACTTAAAAATCCTAATTTATGTATATGAACACACATATAAAATTTAGTTTCGAAAATAGGCACCAATAACTCATAGTTCCTTTACAATGGGGTTAATTTTGATCCCACCGACACATGAATATTACCTATATATTTTATAAAACCTTTATGGATGATTATACCTAACAAAAGCCCTCAAAATATGATTTTTACATAATTAATAACATATTTTCTACAGAATTTTAGTAAAGGTTTTTAGAAGAAAAGATTTGGGTTCACACCAAAGATCCTTGCTAGAAAGGGTGATGATGACTTCTCTTCACCAAAGATCCAATCTTTTCCGCTATCCTTGCTTGCTAATCCTCTCTTGGTTAGTATGGGAGAGTTGATAATGGCTATAGAGGATTGGATGGGGGAGATGGAGTTTTTAGGATTTGTTTTGAGGGGTTTCGGGGATGTATAATGGAGGAGATGAGTTTTGTGAAGGATGGAGAGATGTGCAATGGAGAAGATAATGAATAGAGGATATGGAGAGTTTGTTGCTGCCGAAATTATGGAGAGGGAGAGGGGTTTTGGTTAGCCAAAGGTGAGGGAGAGAAAGATTAGGATTTGGTTAAGGTTTGGGATAAGTTGGTATATTTAAACATATCCTTAAATGAATTTTAAGCAATCTAGGATTTAAATCCTATTTAATTTGATGCATTCTGCCATGGGAGGTTGCTTGGCCAAAATTAGCATGGTGGGGGTCCACTTGGCATGATTTGGTTGTTTGGTGAGTTGGCAAGTTGATTGGATTGAGGATTTAAAAAGGGGTTTCCTAATATAGAACTATTTAATTCTATCTATGTAATTACACTAAAAAATCTGAATTAAATACAAATAAATGTAATTATTAATACCCAACATGCCTACATAGGGTTGGGTTTGGCTTGGAAGAGGTTTGGGAAGGTTTGGTACAACCGGGTCTCCTAAAAAGTCATAAAGGTTTTCTTAACTAATTAATTAAATAAAAATATAACTTGTGCCATAATTTGAATGTTTAACATGCAAGAGATTACAATATAACTATGGCATTCCTAACATGGCTAGCATACTAGTTAAAGCACCCGACTATGCTAGGCATGCCATACTTTCTAGTCGCCTTGCATATTCAAACTCAACCATGGCTATAATACTTTTATATAATATAAATAAGATAAAAATAAATTAGAATTAAATAAAATCCAAAAATAATTTAAATATTCCTTTAAATTATAAGGGATTTTACATCCTACCCAACTTATGACAATTTCATCCTTGAAATTAAAAATAATCATAATATCAAGAATTGCGAGATTTTTTACGGAGGGAGAGTAGGTACGTCAAATCTTAGCTCAATTTTTGAAAGGATGGAGGGGTGGTTGTCATAGGAATCCCAATTGACCTCATATTCTATAAGATGGGGTATGCTTTCTTCCAGACTCTACCCAACTTATAGAAGTTGTCCACCCGTAAAGATCGTCGTCATTACAAGACCTTGAGAAGGACAATTTCTAGGGAGGGGCAAGAGAATAATGGACACTTTTGACCGCAGTCTTTGATTCTAAGTGAGCCTCGATAACACCGTGACGTTCTTGGTCAATAACAACTATAAGAAAGTTACTACAATCAAACATTGTCACTCTAGGGGTCATGCTTTTGACAAGCTGGTAGCGACCTCTTGTTTGAATATACTAAGGTGTGTCGGTTCAGAAGGATTCGTTCTACGTCTAACATGGGAAACAAAAAAGTGAGCTTGAAAACTTAGGAAAGAAAAATTTATGGCCAAGTGATGAGAATCATTGATAATTAAAGAACCCAGGCTATAGAATATGATTAGACAAGTGTTTTGAAAACTCTAAGTCAAAATGACTAATATGTGTGGGCTGATGTTTGGTATTGTGTAGGAGGCATGCGCTTGCTTGTTGGAAGGCATACATCATAGGTGTGCATCT
Source organism: Iris pallida (assembly GCA_029216955.1). Classification (NCBI taxonomy): domain Eukaryota; kingdom Viridiplantae; phylum Streptophyta; class Magnoliopsida; order Asparagales; family Iridaceae; genus Iris; species Iris pallida. The sequence goes on from JANAVB010033814.1 coordinate 9,913,829, forward strand.
TGCATAGATCTTGAGTATTCAGTTTAGTTAAGGGAATGGGTCGATATTTGCATGGGTGAAATCGAATAGGTTGAATTTGGGTCTCTATGGTTTGTTTTGAGAAAATAATGTGTCATACACATCGTGTAATTTTAAATGGAGCACTAAAAAGTTCGTTTGTGTGGGATATGTATGTCATATGAGTAGTATGACTAGTCTAGTTCGTGAGTGTGAACTTAGTCGAAAGAAAATGGCTAGTATTGTGCTTCAATTATCAAAATCACGGTCGAGGGTATCAAATGATACGAATATGGGTCGACGTTATGAACCATTGAATTATTAGTCTAATTGGAACCAATCATTTCCAACCACTTGCTAATTCCAAAATCTTATGTTTCTTAGAGAGGCTTGTGATCTATTTGCCTCAAAAAAAATGGCTATTAATTTAAACAAAAATGATTCTATGATTGACTTAAAGAATTTAGGTTGCAATCTGTTACCGTAGTTATCTAAACGTACGAGCAAAGGGATATAAAATGCAAAATAAAAGATCGTTTCATAAATTCCATACAGACGGAAGAACGGTCACGATTGTAATCCCATTCTGAGAGGTAGAGTATAATATGTTCAATGTTCTACCCAACTTATAGAAATTGGTTAATCGGGGAAAGCACATTAATAGGGCTTCTAAGAAGGTCAAATTTCAAGAAGGTATAGGAAGTATGAGGTATTTCCAATCATAGTCACAGACTCTATAGGAAGTCTAGGTATTATCTATTTAATATGGCCTATTTATTAATTATGTTTGGTCAAGACAGTATGAGAGGTCTTGGTCAAGTATATCCGAAAGCAAGTTGGTACCGAGAGATGCATAACATAGGCTACGAAGAGATGCAGTTACGAAATCTATAGAAGGAGAATTAGTGAGCCAAGAGGTGGGACCTACATAATAGGGGTGAGGGCCTATTTTATTAAGTTTGGTTTTATAGTCCCAATATGGCGATGGGCTATGATGGGTTTAACTGAGTCTCAATAGGTTCCCTAATTGGACTTCAATCTTTGATTGCATGAACTTTAGATTTTAATCTATAGTGGCTGGACAGAATTTTATGGAATTTTAAACCATCCCTATTAGGTTAGGGTAATGTAGAATAGGTTCAAATTCAAGTGGTTGGGCAAATTTCCTGTCGGGTTGGTAGAATAGGTTTTGTAAGTCATGGAATGCGCCTTCCGTGACTTTTGTGTTTAAGTAGCATACAAGGCCTCTATTGAGTAGCATACTAGTGGCATGTGTGTAGAGGGCTTCGAGTAGATCACAACCATATATTGGACAAAAAGATTTGAGTCAAGGTTGGATCTCTAACTGCAGTTCGAAAGTACATCGGTGTTATGGTAAGGGTTATCGCTAGTCCCTTTTGACCTGAAAGTTGTATCATAATAATAGAGTCCAAGGAGATATGTTTGTGTGGGACATGATATGTCTACTTGAAGGTGGACTCGTTTAAGTTTTTTATATAAATTTTGTTGGAAGGTAACAGCTAGTATTACAGTTCAAATATCAAATTCACAGTACGGGACACCAAAAGATCTAAAAAGAAAGTAGGAGTTCACGTGTCACTAATTTATCTTCCTAGTGAGAACCAATTTACCTCAATCAATCGGTGATCCCCAAATTCCTAAAAGTAAGAATGGCTTATAATCTATTCACTCTAGAGACTAGGACATGGTTTTAGGAATAATAAGGTTAGGAATATTTGAGTCGCGACATCGTACCTTGACCTTTGGTAATAATAAGTCACGATGTGATCGATAACATGATAGGGTAGTTGGAAATCAATTTCAAGGATCGTACCCCAAGTCCTAATAAATGGAAATGATCGCGTACAATGGTACCTGAGTCGATAAGATGCAATGACCCGCTTGTCCATGGTATAAGAGAGTCTATCGGTGGAATAACGAACTCAAAATCACGTCATAGGAAAGATCCCTAACTACTAAGTCGTAATTTTTTATTTGTGTCAAAACCTGCCAGACTATAGTCACAAGCGTTCTAGAGGTATTAAATGTAGTGCTCATGCATCACTTGTTGATTACTAATACAACATAATGATGGGGCGTCATGCTACAGATTTTGGCTAAGCTGGTGAATGTGTTGTTTTAATATTATGTCACTTCTTTGATAATAGAATTTTGTACCTAGAGTAACATCTGCTGAATCTCTAATCTTGGAATGGGAGTCTACCACGATCCTTGCAATGCTTGTCCATGTTTTGGTCTATTCTTCTCTGTCTAAACTGTGGGGGCCTAGTCAAGTATGGTTTGAGTTAAGGCATACGGGTTGCTAGTTAAGCCAAGAAACAAGATGAATACTTGGAGACTCACAATAATTGATTCCTAGAGATTAGATAGTCTTATAGGTTTGTGGTTTACCCAAGGGTAAGATCTTACTCATCTTTCAAGATCAAATGACTAGAAGGTCACGATATTACTATTAGGGTCGAGGGAAGGACGAGCAACTTTAGGCAAGGTTGTAGTTATATGGCTTGGCCGATGGTTGCTATACTTGTGCATATAACTACCATGGCCATGGGGATAATCTGTATTTATCTATCAAATACGAGCGTTCATCTTTTCAATCAGTGAAAGACAAAAGCAATAAAGAGTTCAAGAAAGATGTCATTGAATACAATTATGTAATTCAAAGGCGAATGTGTAATTCAAGAGGAATTGTCAATGCATTCGCGGATGAGATCCTAGATACCTCTATATCTCAATCCACGTAGGATAATCATATGAAGAGCGAACCAAGTGCACTATGGTCGATCAGACCGTAATACATTGATTCTAATTAGACAATATGCTTGTGGGCGTCCCCAGTATACATATGTCCTGAACAAGCTCGACAAAGAATAAGCTTGCAAAACTAGGCTATAAATAGCGTCATCATTCATGGTAGTTTAAAGTATAAGTACGGAAGCATACGTTGAAAGCAGTAATAAATAGTTCGAGTTTCAGAAGGATCTAAGTCTTATCCGGTGTGCTTGCGTACACAGTCGTCCTACTGGTTCTTGTATCAGGCCTTAGTTGACCAATGGGTATGGGCTACGAAATCTCTATATTCTAGGTAAATATTTCTCCTACACTAGCATATATTCATTATCACTCTGTTACACTTTAATACTAGGTTAAAAGGATACGGGTGGTAGGTTGTAGTCATACTACTCAACTTATGAAGTCAACTAATGGAGTAATTAAGGAATATAACACGTATACCCGTATGAGTTATCTCCTAACCTTCCTATTCAGCATGAAAGAAGATAAGATTTACAGTAAAAGGAATCAAGCAGAAGGAAGTCAAGATAATCGGACGAGAGTTCAAGATTTGGAATCAAGGGAGGAAGTCAAGCTTGTGGATGAGATTCCTATATCCTAATCCTATCTGAAGGCTCACATCGGTACAGTAACGTAACCGAAGTGACAAACTCGACCTGCATGGGCCACCACAAAAATATGTAACACCCCAGTCCTAAAATACTTAGGACTAAGTACGTAGACATGTCAGCTATGTACATACGAAGTATACTCCAATATATGGAACCTCCGTATGTATACATAAGCTGTAAAATGCAGTAAAACGATGATAACTAAATCTCATCCACAAAATCAGAAGAATAATGATACAAATCAACTCAAGAATTTGTCACTTATACATGTAGTTGGGCGGAGACAAATCCACTACCAACCAATTTAAAGAAAAGAAGATATACAAGGAAATGATCGATAAAATAGCAAGACGAACCAAGAGCAATCATCCTCGAAGAAATGGAGAAGATCACGGCCTTGGCTAGAACACCTATGAAGGACAAGAGCACACACCTGGCGAGATAACCAGGTCCTCAGAGGGACGTAACAAGATACAATAAACATGCCATATAAATACTGAATATAAATTATGTCACAATTAAAGAAAGTGACAAGACATAAATAAGTAACCTAACCATACTAAAGTGACCATGCAGTTGAGAAACAATCCTTTCGACGTATGAGCCCTGGCTGTAAATGGGATCGGTATAGTCCCCATATAGGGCACCAGGGGCCCACGTCTGTAACGTCCGAAGATCATCAGAGGGCATCATGTGCAAGGGGGTACGTCTATAACGCTCTGGAAAACGTCAGAGGGCACCTGGAGCCTGCGTCTCCGGAGGAGCACACAGGTAAGCAAGGAAGTGCAAAGAAGCCCATACGTCAGGTATTGTTCTTCCCACCCGATGCTCTTATTAAAGTCGCATCCACGACCATATACCTCTACTAACTGCTAAGTCTCCTAACCTGTCTCTATTAGTAGTTAGCCCTAACGCATGCGGACTGGGGATCAGCCAATACGCAAGGACCTCTATATGCCACTCATCTCACACATCCTCATGGTATAACTGTGTCAAGGTATATGCGATACACTATAAATGGTAGTCCCTTAACTCTAGGACCATATGCAATCAAAGGATATTAACAAATAAGCTAATATCACTGAGCAGGTAGTAAATCAAGAACTGTACGAACTAGAAATAAACGAACAGTGATATGTAATAAAATGCAAACTAACTATAAATAGTATAATGGTAAGGTATCTTGCCTGATTCCGTGCTGTAAATATGAAACGCCGCTCCCGCGTCCACGCCTCCGGAACCCGACGCTCCTAGATAATTAATTAATTAAATTAAGTCACTACTTATAAAACTTACGATACGACTTAATTAGTCAAAGTAATGTGTTAAAATTATATTCAATCTCTCGTGGAACTATTTAAATCCATACAATCACACACAGGTTCCACGAGACATCGAAACACAGTTTTAGGGTTTATAACTTTTAATTAGTCGGTTATGCCCCTACTTCAATAACATACTTAAAAATCATATAAAAATCATAAAAATAATATTTAAACTAATTTTCTACAGATTTATCTATGAAATTCTAGAAATAATATTTCTAAAGACATTTATGACTAGTTGATTAATAAGTCAGCTAGTCTACCCGAAACTTGCTCGGAACATAGTTAATGACTCAAAATTACTAAAATAACCAAAAATATATTTTAACCAGCAATAAAATAATTTATTTTATAGAATAATATCAAAGGTATAAGGGTTGATTTATACTACGAGTTTTGGACATTCTAGGTCAGCCGGTTACCCGAAATTAGCTAGTTTTGACCTACAATTTTCCTGACCAGATTTGAGTTGCTAAAATCGTGAAAAAATACTTAAAAATCCTAATTTATGTATATGAACATACATAAAATTCAGTTTCGAAAATAGGCACCAATAACTCATAGTTCCTTTACAATGGGGTTAATTTTGATCCTACCAACACATGAATATTACGCATATATTTCATGAAACCTTTATGGATGATTATACATAAAAAAATCCCTCAAAATATGATTTTTACAGAATTAATAACATATTTTCTACATAATTTTAGCAAAGGTTTTTAGAAGAAACGATTTGGGTTCTTACCAAAGATCCTTGCTAGAAAGGGTGATGATGACTTCTCTTCACCAAAGATCCAATCTTTCCCGCTATCCTCGCTTGATAATCCTCTTTTGGTAACTATGGGAGAGTTGATAATGGCTATAGAGGATTGGATGGGGGAGATGGAGTTTTTAGGGTTTGTTTTGAGGGATTTCGGGGACGTATGGTGGAGGAGATGAGTTTTTGTGAAGGATGGAGAGATGTGCAATAGAGGAGATGATGTATAGAGGCTATGGAGAGTTTGTTGATGCCAAAATTATGGAGAGGGAGAAGGGTTTTGGTCGGCCAAAGGTGAGGGAGAGAAAGATTAGGATTTGGTTAAGGTTTGGGATAAATTGGTATATTTAAACATATCCTTAAATGAATTTTAAGCAATCTAGAATTTAAATCCTATTTAATCTGATGCATTCCACCATGGGGGGGTTGCTTGGCCAAAATTAGCATGGTGGGGGTCCACTTGGCATGATTTTGTTGTTTGGTGAGTTGGCAAGTTGATTGGATTGAGGATTTAAAAAGGGGTTTCCTAATATAGAACTATTTAATTCTATCTATGTAATTACACTACAAAATCTGAATTAAATACAAATAAATATAATTATTAATAATTATTAATGCCCAACATGCCTACATAGGGTTGGGTTTGGCTTGGAAGAGGTTTGGAAAGGTTTGGTACAACCGGGTCTCCTAAAAAGTCATAAAGGCTTTCTTAACTAATTAATTAAATAAAAAATATAACTTGTGCCATAATTTGAATGGTTAACATGCAAGAGATTACAATATGACCAAGGCATTCCTAACATGGCCAGCATACTAGTTAAAGCACCCGACTACGCTAGGCATGCCATACTTTCTAGTCGCCTTGCATATTCAAACTCAACCATGGCTATAGTCCTTTTATATAATATAAATAAGATAAAAATAAATTAGAATTAAATAAAATCTAAAAATAATTTAAATATTCATTTAAATTATAAGGGGTTTTACAGCTATAGGCAGTTATTAACTTGAATAAAAAGATAATAATAAAAGCTTGATAAAATGAGTATAATGAATATTACTCAAATGCTAAAGAACATATCAGAAGAAAACAATATTCAATGAGTAGTCACAAGATAAAATCAAGTCTGAATATAGAATAATGTAACGAAAAAATAAATATATCAAAAGATGACAATCATAAATATTATTATCTATCAAAGCTAAAATTTAAAGTCCAACGGATAATAATTGTAAATTAGACCGCAATAAATATTTAGTTTATAAAGCGTTGATCAATCATAGGTTAGCTGTAGGGGCCAATTCCCAGCTAGCGGTAGTCCGAAAACACTTGGCACCGTGTCGCTTAGGCTTTTACTCTTTGTTGACAGAAAGACCCTTTCGACGTGTACCTAAAACAAATCTCTTCTTTAATAAATATAAGATAACAATAAATGTAAGATAACAAATACCCAAAGAAGAATATATCAAGATCAAGATACTGAAATCTGTTTTCAAAAGTTTATTTTAAAAAAATATAAAGCAAATGATCTTGTGCTTCTAGTCACAAATAATCATAAGCAAAACATTAATAAATATTTCTTCTCAAAATTCCAACTTAAAGATATAAAACAAATAAATATCAAATGTTAGGAGACTACTAATATATATATATATATATATATATATATATATATATATATATATATATATATATATATATATATTTTTATATATATATATATATATATATATATATATATATATATATAAAAGAAAAAAAATATATATATATATATAAAAAAAGAAAATATATATATATATATATATATATATATATATATATATATATATATATATATATATAACAGCATACATGAAATAATTCAAATATTATAGATTAAATAAAGGTCATGTGTCCAAAATGTCAACCAAAAAGTCAAGAAAAACATCATTAAGAGAGTCTTTGAGGAAAAAGCTAATAAAGAGAAGAACACAAATTTGTTCAAAGTAATCAATGAGATAAAGTATGAGGTAAGCACAAGTTTGAAGATAACAAGTATAATTAAATATTTTTTAAAATAATGTAACTTGAGCTGAACTCTTTTGCCCTCATAAAGATATCAATATAAGAAATATACGAGCAATATATAAATAACAATGAAGTATTCATGTATCCTTAATAAGCCTTGACAAATTATCACAAGATCAAAAATATGTATAAATATGCTTTATTAGGCAAAGTGTAATTGATTCATAAGAAATTAATCAAAATAAAATATGAGAATCAATAGTGAATATATTATGCAAGCACAAGGTTAACATCAAAATATATTTATATACTTTTCAAGTAAAGGAGACTTGTGCTGAACATATATACTCACAATATACCGATTAAAGTAAATACGAAAAAGACAAATCGGTAAGAAGTAACCATTTAAAAAATATTAAAGACGAAGAGTCAAAAAAACATTAATTCAAAAAAAATAGCTCCTATGTACTAGAGTGGTATGCATGCTTCATATATAAATACTAAGAGCATACATAGATACATATGTCACACTAATAGAAAATAAGTAAAAGGTTATCCAAACAGCTAGTCATGCTAGGATTATATCTCACATTGATTTAAACAATAAACGATTAAAAAATATCAATGAAAGCTAATAGCAAGACATCAATAAGAATATGCTAGATTTTATAAATAGAACCATTTAAGAAGAATTAAATAGCATGTTATTGTAGAAGCCTAAAAAGTATGATCATCATAATGCGCTACTCACAAAAGGCGCCAAGACTGAAGTTATCAAATGGCGCTGGTCAAACAGATGGCGCCTGGCATCAGATGGCGCTGGCATCAGATAGCACTGGCTGACACGTGGCAGACTTCTTGGAGAGGCCAAATGACTGTCATTATGGCTGATAGCACGTCAGTCGAGAAAAATTCGTTTCGAATCCCGAACGTGTGGCACTCGAGGAGATTGTGTCAGATTTATCATAATGACTGACAGCTGCCCGGCGCCATTCGCAGTTGGCACAAGGTAATCAATGGATTAAGCAGATGGCATTAAAACAGCAGATGGCACCTGGCGCCATTCAACTGTTGGCGCTAATCAATCAAATTATCATCCAAAGTAGTTAGATGACGTGGCATGCATGCCACTAATCTCGAAAAATATACACACGACACTGCCTACGAACATGCACATCTCTTTCACAGAAAGCCACGCATCCCATGCAATTAAGTTAACCGTTCGCGCAAAGGGTGATGGCGCGCCAATGGCTGTCTGCACCAATCAGAATAACTGTCTAACAGTTATTTCAGAACTCTATAAATAAAATTCCAAATCACTTTCAAAGCATCACTAATGATCATAATCTCCTGAGTACTTGCTGCAGCACTCTCCAAAGGCTTTCTTCTTCGACATCGCATCATCCAAGGGATAAAGTGATCGTCTTCTGATCAGATTCCTATAGTTATACTTTCCTAGAAATCAATTGTACTCTTGTACTTTCTTTTTTCTTAGTTTGTAAAAAAGCTTTTGTTTTTGCAAACAAAATAACAACTCTGCTAGGGACGACTTTCTCCTCCAACGAGAAAGTGACAACTCAATGCGATGTTGTGTCGGTCGGCACGACGCAGAAGACTTTGGTCGTGAAAGTCGACCAAACTGTCTACGAAGCCATGATTGGCGCAGGGGTGCCAAGCGTGCCACCACTGCTGTTGTCAAGAACAGGGCACGCGTTATCTGGACTCCGAAGTCCTCCAGTGCACCAATCATGACTCCTACGCCAATCTTGGAGAAAAGTTTTGTAGCCTCTTCTTCTTCCTCACCAATTCTAAAATTGGTAGAGAGTGCTCCAACCACTACCCGGGCACCAACCAAGGAACAGTGTCGCATGGCTACTACTTCTTCCTTACCAATTCTAAAATTGAAAGAGAACGTGCCAACCACTGTCCTAGAGCCAACCAAGGGATAGCACCGCATAGATACTTCTTCTTCCTTACCAATTCTGAAATTAGTGGAGAACGCACCAACCACTGTCTTGGTGCCAATCAAGAGAGAGCGCTATATGACCACTTCTTCCTCGTCACCAATTCAAAAATTGGTGGAGAACGCGCTAACCACCATCATGGCATAGAACAAGGGAAAACGCCACTTGGCTCATCCCTCTTCCTCCCCAGTTCTAAACTTGGAGAAGAAATTACATATCACTGCCCCTACGCAGAATAAAGGAAGCGCCCTATCGCCATTCCTTATCCTTCTCCAGTCCTGGACTCGGTGGAAAACGCATCTGACTGTGCCCCTGTGCCAGTCAATACAAGAACACTTTCGAGTAGAAAGTCTACTTCTCTTGGCAGAGACAATCAAATCAATGCCAAGAAATTAGACTCTACTCAAAGTCTATTTTCTACTGCTCATCTACGTCGTGCCAAAAGTGCTGGAGTAGTATGCGCAGAACAACAAGGCATCCTGCCCACTCCTCATAGCCAGTGCCAATCAAGCCAGAGCCAAGAACTTCCTACCCTGCACATTTCAAGAACTAAATAGTGTAAACTTAGGGCATCCCAGACAGACAGCCAGGTGGCGCACGACTCTGACATGCGCACTTACCTCAATCAACGCAGAACAGCGTCAAACCTACATCAAGAACAATCTGTGCCACCAACCATGTTGCACACAGGGAGAGTTCCTCAAGTCAAGAATTCTCTCACCTATGCCAACGAAGTCAGCACTTTTTTGTACACACAGGGTACACGGCACCTCAAGGACCGAAATCATGTTCCTAACATCATCAAGGAATATGTACCTCCGACTTTTCCTTATCCTGTCACCGTAACAGATCTCCGTAAACTTCTTGTACAAAAGCGAAAGATGACAAGACCATCTCGTCCACCTGTAACTCCACATCAGGAACATCACGGTAATCATCACCATGAAGTAGTGATAAAATATTGTTACCAGTTAGCTAAATGGTCTGTGTTCGACCGTTTGAACTACACTCGGACTCCTGAACTTGTGATGGTAGACGAAGATGAGTTGCTATATGCTTCGGTTAACATGACTTCCCGAAGTATTGGGGGTAGAAAACGTCCAAGACGTAATGCATCTCGCAATCCCAGTAAATAATACATTGATCATATCCATGACTCCGATGAAGGAGTCTACCAAAATACCAGATCAAGAAACCAAGAAACAATCGGTCAAAGGAATCTTCCTTCCGACCAGAGAACAATCGGTCTTCCTTCCGACCAAAAAATAATCGGTCAAAGGAATCTTCTTGATTATGACCAAGATTTCTTCGATCAAAGGAATCTTTCCACTCTTCATCCTGGGGGTAGTTCCCTGCATGACTTTCACGTCGATAATGAGAGCTCTAAGCGGATTATCTTTTCCACCAGCTCATCATCGATAGCCAGAGAAGTGACTGCCTATGTCACTAATGAAGAACAAGATGTGTCTAGCTCCGGCAGTCAAGAACAGAGGATTGGTGCATTAGAGACTAACTTGAAAACCATGGTTGAAATGGTTGCAAGTATGCATGATGTGATCATAGCACAACATATTGTTCCACCGGTTGCGAATCCAATTCCAATCCAAGAACACGTAGTAGCATCAGCCCCTGTCAACATTGGTCTGGGGGTACAACCTCCTCATAATACTACCATGCCAGCTCCAAGTCATTCTAGTGCTGGAAGTGGTGCTTATCATACAGTTCCACCTCCTAACACATCAAATCAGTCTACTGCTCCCCAAACATCAGGGGATACAAATGAAGCAGTAAAGCTTCTACGTAGTTATTTTGAAGCTTTCAAGCAAAAGGATGGTCTACAGAAGTTGGGAATCAAACAACCCTACCCTATAGAGTGGAAGGAAGTCCCATTTCTACCTAGATACAAGCCACCAACCATCATTATGTTTGACGACAGTTCATCTCCAAGTCAATACCTCAATCACTTCAAGGTGATAACTGATCAACTCTCACCGAATGATACCCTACTTACTAGAGTATTCGTCGGATGTTTCGCAGGTGTAGCCTATGACTGGTATCGCAGTTTGCTAGATGGTTACATAACAACTTTGTAGGATTCAAGAAAATGTTCCTGGAATGATTCTATGAAGAAACAAATGACATAACTTTGTCGGCCCGCATCAAAATCAAACAACGGCCTAATGAAACTGTTGAACATTTTATTAAGCGCTTCCATCGTGAGGCACTCAAAATACCTCTGGGTACTCCAGATGCACCGACTATAGATACATACAAATCAAACTTGTTACATATAGTCAGCATGTGGACTGGACCCACACAATTCTAAGATTGGGCCTCCTTTATAGTAAGCACCAGGGCAGCCGAGGACAGTGCTGACAAGTTCAAACAACTAGGCATCCAGATGCCTAATCTTGACAAAAATAAACATTCTGCAACCAAAAGCAGTGGAAGTCAGAACAACCGCAAGAATAAAGAAGCTTTAACTAGCCATCAACGTAGGTCAATCAACACCTACTATGGCAGCACCCCCACAAAGAGCACAGCATCTAAAAGAGGATTATTCCTTTGACGAGGACGACATCATGAGCATATTTGATTGTCTAATTAAGAGCAACAAACTTCAATTGCCCAAAGCAAAACGGCCAGACGAAGTAGGTAAAAGTGACAATCCTAAATGCTGTGTGTATCACAGGTTCTTGGGCATCCGACGAAGGCGTATTACATACTCAAAGGGAAGATCTAGGAGCTGATCAATGCCAAGGCAATCACGCTTCAGTAGGATAAAGAGACGGTGACTGCTAATGTCGTCTCTCTATAATTTGGCGACTTTTCTGCTCAACTTGTGCAGGATGGAGTCGTCCCCATTCCAAAAGCCACACTAGAGATCGTCAACCTTCTACCAGCACGAAGTGGCAGTCTCGTGCCCCTATCAACTTGCATAGGGGAAATCATATGGATTCTCCCCAATTTGGTTGCTGACATTGAATCCAATACATTTGCTTCCTCTATAAAGTCAAGAAAGACAACCAAATACAAGTCATGTCATATGACTTCACTGGGTGGTTATCTTTCACCTTTGGATACTACCTTCATCCCAGCAGCAGCTTCGCCTTCTACTGCTGAAGCAGTGACACCAAAGCCGAAAATCAATTACTGGCCAGTATTCTATCTACATAGTCAATAGTCCCAAGAACTAATAACAAAGATGGACTATGATCTACAGAAATCCCCTAGCTTAAATGATGGGAAAGGGTCTCCTATACCCCCCCTTTCTCTACGTCTTCAACACAATCAGTCTTGTATTGGCTTAGGATTTTGGACAAATCCTTCTTCGCTTCAGAAGAAGTCTTCGAGAAACAAGATTCTAATGAAGAATTGCAATATGGTTTCCTTCACACCAGCTCCAAAAGAGGAAGCATGACCGATACCAGATCTGGGAGACTCTACCTTAGAGACTATCCAGAGGGACAAAAGAATACAGTCATTCCACCTCCAGTCCATGATGCCCTTTCAGCATCTTCTCCGTCTGCTGTCAATGTTCTATCGGCTTCATCGCCTCAAATAGAACCAACTCCTTCCAAACAAACAACAACCGACAAAGGAAAACAGCCAGTTCACTTTGATAAAATATTAAAGAAAACTCTACCTCTTGGACTGGAGAAACCATATAACTTTGATATATTGGCTCAGCTAGCTAATACTCTGGCGAGGTTATCAATCTTTGAGCTCATGCATCTCTCGAGGGAAACTCGAAAAATATTAAACGAAGCTTTAATGCAAGCCGACGCTTTTCTGGCACACCTAAAGAAGCCAGATGAGGAACCCGTGGCATTATTTTACGGTCATAGTATGATAGAGCTGATTCCTAATATCACCTTTATGCAGGATGATATACTTCTAGAGGACAATCGACATGATCGACCTCTCTATTTTACAAGGTATGTCGATACAATGAAAGTCGATCACATCCTGATTGACCTTGGATCTGCACTCAGTATTTTGCCGAAGACTCTACTGGATGCACAGAAGATCCCTTTCCATAATCTCTCTACCACATTCACGACTATTCTCAGATTTAATTCCAGGAGAAGTGAACCACTGGGAAATATTCACTGAAAGTTCAAATCGACAATCTCCGTACAAAAGACACCTTCTATGTGATTGACAATCATGGCTCCCACAATGCCTTGTTAGGAAGACCATGGTTGCATGACCATAACATCGTACCATCAACTCTCCACCAATGTTTCAAATATTCGGATGATAACTGAGAAGTCCGAAAGGAAGTTGCTGATTTAAATCCCTTCCGAGGCGTCGAAGCATATTTTACAGACTCTAGGATATACAAAAAGGAGTTTATAAAAGTTGTACTGGCCATGGATACCAAAAAAGAACGTCAAGAGAATCCAGATGACGTCCTTATGATTCCAGTCAAAGGACGTACTTTTCGTCCTTCACCTTCTCAGACGCTGACCATCCATCTCTCTTCTTCTATCAAGCATCCTCTTACTGAAAAGATGGAGCATAGGGAGCTCACCTCTTCTGAGCCTCTTGTTATTGACCTTCGTTGTAATAAGCCTTCTACTTCTCTTTCTTCTCCTCTTATGATCAATCTTAGCAACCCGTCGGCTAAGATCAAGAGCCCTGTTGTAAATGATGATATAATTATCAATAAAGTAGCATCTTTTTTGCAGTATACTAATGTCAATTACTATACTTGATGTTATCTAGACATCCTGGATAACTTTCAACCCCTTACATTAGGAGCAGTCCAATCTCTTCAAGACGAAGTATCACTGGACTCAGTGCAAGATTCATTTTTTCTAGTTCCCTCCCGGAAGAAGGATGAACGTCCTATTCTCTTCAGCAAAGGATTGAATCAAAAGGCTACAACCGATAGTGATGCTGAAAATGACGATAAAGGGCGACTTCAACTATGTCGTTACAGTCAACAGTCGAAGAACATCATCCAGAAGATAGGCTACAACTTTAAAACCGACCTCAACAGTGGTAGGGGAAGGCGAAATCTTATTCGCATACCTGCTCCAAAAGGAAAGTCGATACAATACTACAACAAAACAAAGCATGGGTTAGGCTACACCTTGCCTATCAAGACCCCAGACATTTTTGAGTCTGATAAAGAAGAGCGATCTAACTCTTTTGTTTCTGCTTCATAGGACTCAGACACCAGCATAGGACACATCCATCGAGTGACTCTATCTTCTAATATGGTGACCACCGAGTTCTCAGAAGATGACGATGACTTCGCTGAAGCCCCTGAATCTGATCCTTGGGCATAAAGGATGGATACTCAATGGAAACTTTGCTTAGAATAATACGAACCACCTACTGAAGATCAATTAGTCCAGGTCGATGTCGAAAATGAAGCTTCTCCAAGGCCAATCTTTATTAGCAAAAATCTTTCTGAAGTAGATAAACAAGAACTGATTCAGCTCATTAGGGAATACATTGACGTATTCTCCTAGAGTTACGAAGACATACTGGGTTTATATCCTCAGATCGCTACCCTTAAGATCAACATCTTGCCAAATGCAAGGCCAGTCAAACAACAACAGCGACGATTTCAACTTGACATGATGGATGCTATAGAAGCCGAAGTCAAGAAGCTCATTTCCTGTGGCTTTGTCAGGAAAGAACAACATCCCGACTAGGTGGCTAATGTCGTCCCAGTTATGAAGAAAATGGAGAAGGTCCGAGTCTGTATCGACTTTAGAGACCTTAATGAAGCTTGTCCCAAGGACGAGTTTCCTCTTCCGATTACTGATGTCATGATCGACAATACTTGTAGGTTCGAGCGAATGTCTTTTATGGATGGATTCTCTAAATATAATCAAATCAGGATGAACCCCGAAGATGAAAACATACATCTTTTTGCACTCCTCTAGGAGTTTACTACTACATAGTCATGCCATTTGGTCTCAAGAACGCTAGTGCAACCTATCAGCGGGCCATGAGTACTATTTTCTATGAACATTTACAGAAGACTGTCGAATGCTATGTCGACGATATTGCTATCAAAAGTCATCTAAAGGAAGATCACATCCAAGACTTAAGAATTATCTTCGATCTAATGCGCCAGCATCAACTCAAAATGAATCCAACAAGTCATTCCTGGGAGTCTCTAGTGACAAATTCTTCGAATTTGTTATTACCTTTAAGGGTATACACGTTGACCCCGAGAAAGTCAAAGCCATTCAAGAGATGCATCCTCCACGCCACCTAAAACGGCTACAAGGATTCCAGGGACGACTTGTGTACATCAGGAGATTCATCTATAATCTCTCTAGACGCTGCAGACCGTTCACTCAACTAATGAAGAAAGGTGTGTCTTTCGTTTGGACCGAAGAATGTCAGCAAGCATTTGAAGACATAAAATGGTACTTGATGAACCATCTAGTCCTGGTGCCTCCAGTCATAGGAATACCCTTCTTGATGTATGTCCGATCAATGGATCATTTCCTAGGTGTCTTAATAGCTCGAAAGAATAAAGAGGGTCATGAACAAGCCATCTATTATCTCAGACGCATGATGATCGATGTTGAACAAGGATACAGCCCAGTAGAAAAAGAATGCTTAGCCCTGATATTCGCCATCCAGAAAATGCGACATTATATCACAGGCCAAACAATTTATGTTATCTCCAGAGTCAATCCTCTCCGAGTCTTGATGAAGAAGCCCAGTACATTCAACTCCAGACTTTCTATATGGGCCATATCACTAGCACAGTATGATATGGTCTGTCCCACAAAAGTATGTTTAGGGTCAAGCCATAGCTGACTTCCTAGCTGCTCATCCAATCCCTGAGACATCCAAACTCTATGACGAAATTCCTGATGAAACTCTAGAATCTAACATAATTTCAGAAGGAATCCTTGCTTGGCATCTATTCTTTGACGGTGTTTTCAGAATCGGACCTAAATGAACTATTGTCGCTGGAGTTGGAATCGTTCTAGTATCTCTATAAGGACTAACTATTTAGAGAGCTTATTCTTTGGACGAGCCGCATTCTAAAAACGTTGATGAATACAACGCTTTTCTCCTCGATCTCCAATTAGCTAAACAGTTGGATATTGAATACCTTGAAGTCTATAGAGACTCTAAACTGATCGTCAATCAGATTAGAGGTACATATGAAGTTCGACATCAAGATCTCATTCTATATCATGAAACAACAATCAGATTGGCTACATCATTCAAAGGCTTCTTCAATGAACATGTGCATCGAGCATGCAATACAGGAGCTGATGCACATGCCAATCTAGCAGTTGTATTAGCAATCCCTGTGAAAAGACAACAGATGATCGTTATCACAAACAGAAAATTATTCTGTATCGAGAATAATTTGTATCTGGAATCTAGCAATTCGGTCAAAGTTTGTACTACAAGTGAAGACTAGAGAGCTCCTTTCATTGACTTCGCAGTACATGACATCTTACCGGAAGATCCCAAAGAAGAAACGATGATTCGTCGGCGATCATTTCGTTTCTACAACAATCACATTTCTAAAACACTCTATCGGCGATCATATGACGGTATGCTTTTACGCTATCTTGCGGGAGATAAAGCAAAGCAGATACTGCATGAAGCTTACGATGGTGTCTGTGGTGCACATCAGCCTGGTCCTAAGCTACAAGATCGAATTCGACACATAGGATACTATTGGCCAACCATGGTGTCAAATGCCATCAAATATTCAAGAAAATGCCGAGCATGTCAAATCTACGCAGATTTTATTCACCAACCTTCAGAATTTCTACATCCGACTGCAGCATCATGGTCCTTCGAAGCTTGGGACATGGATGTCATTGGTCCTATTAATCTGTCTTCATCTCGAAGACATCAATTTATCCTAGCTATAACCGATTACTTCTGAAAGTGGGCCAAAGTTATACTTCTTGCTGAAGTCAAGACAAGCGGTGTTATCAACTTTATTAAACATTATGTGATCTATAGATTCGGCGTTCCTCAACGAATCATCCGTGATAATGGACCGTAGTTCATCATTCAGAAATTTACTCGATTCTGTGATGACAACCGAATCAATAATGTTACTTCTACAGCCTACAATCCCGCGCTAACGGTTTGACAGAAGAATTCAACAAAACAACCATCAAACATCTCAAGAATTTCATTTCTACCAATAAACGGAATTGAAGTAAAAAGCTTGGAGAATGTCTATGGGCCTATCGTACTACCGTATGCACCCCGACCGGTTGTGCACCTTTCTCTTTGGTGTATGGATGTGAAGTCATCCTGCCGTTAGAGAGTCAAATCCTATCATTGAGAATAGCTATTGCCAACGAACTCACAACAGAAAATAATGATCATCTTTGAGTTCAAGAGCTTGAAGCACTTGACGAGAAGCGGCTACTAGCTCAACAACACATCAAGCTATATCAAGTCCGTATCTTAAAAACCTTCAACCGTAAAGTTAAAGTACGAGTATTTCAAAAATATGTGCTAGTCCTTACTGTCTAACATCCAATGACTATGACACACATAAGCAATGGCAAGTTTGAGCCAAAGTGGGAAGGTCCCTACGTTATAAGCAAAGTTTTTTCTAACGGAGCTTATCAACTGTCTGGGATGGATGGCTGAATTGTTATGATACCTATCAACGACAAATTTCTGAAGAAGTACCATGTTTAAAATTGTGTACTGTATTTTCTAACAAATATTATACACACTTCAAATTTTTGAATCCCCAACAGAGTCTACCCAGATCTTATCATCATTGACAACGTCTACTACATTGTTACAAACATTATCTTTTGAAGCCCAGTCATTTCAAAAGATATCATATTCTTCAGTCCCAGTTGGCCCAAGGATAATCAATAGATATACAAATTCATGTCCACATTACCTCTAAATTCTGCTATCTATGTTAACGACTCATCACGTCCATATTACCTCTAATGATGTCATTTTCGAAATAACAATATTACAAGTTATATTCTCTCATGTCTACATTACCTCTGAACAGATATAATAAGTATTATTATTTTCAAAAGATATGTCATGTCCAGTACCTCTAAACATATTTCTTATTCCTATATATTACTTGTGTCTCAAACAGATACGCAATAAGTAATAGAGCCACAAAAAATTATCGGTTTTTATTCAATGGTGAGTAAAAACATCAAAATCATTACATTCAGCAAAACAAAACAAAAAATTGTCAAAATCAGATAGCTTCATTTGGGAGGCTGAGTGCTAAGATCAGTTATCAGCTTCTTTAGAGAATCATCTCTCTCCGCTCTGGAATCAAGCACCCTTTGCCTAGCCAAAGCTCTTTTGGACTCTGAGTCAAAAGGTTGTACGGAGTTGACTCGACGTTCAATTTCTGCACCCTAAATTTGGACGAATTCATCTCGCTGCCTTCTCATATCATCTAGACGGCTCGCGACAACTTGATGCATTTCAAGTACTTCTTTACGTCTTTTGGCTGCCTTAAGTGTCTCGTAAAGATTGGCCATCTCAGCTTTTAAATTTTGAAGACAAATTTGGCATTCAGACGCTTCCTTCTCTTTCTCTACGACTTCAGTCTTGTAATGCTCAACAGAAGAAGTAATCTCGACAATGCTAGACTCCAACTCTGCAGATCGCATTGAGAAAGTAACCACAGAATCTTCTAAGGCTGCTTGTCGCACTGAAGACTCACGAGCCATCACCTCACACTCGGCATCTACAAGTCATTGGATATTGCCCCTTGTCAGATCTTGGTAGGACCTGATTGGCTCCTGGAGCGCATCTAAGATGTGTTCCAAGAAGCTAAACATGTCCAGATCACCAATATTATGGATAGCATCAATGATAAAGGAGGCAGTTTTCCTTACTGACTCATAAGGATAGCCTTTCTCCAATACCATCTGAACAAGAGTTCCCAAGAAGGTGAAGAAAGTACTAGTATAGGTCTCGACGATGATATTTGTCATCGCCAACACACCAAGAGTAGCCACTTCAGCCTAAATTCCTTCTTTTACAGAAGATGGAGGAATCACAGATTGTGCACTAGGAGATCTTGGTGCATGTATTTTGGAAGAGCTTCCTTTCGTAACCTGAGTCCCTATATCCAGAGGAGCCATGGTTGAACTGAAGCTGAAAGCTGCAGAAGTCATTGGGGCTATAACAATCGTCCTTACGGGACCCTCTATAATAAAAAAATGCAATTATTATCATATTAGACAATCTCAAAGGAGCAATCGTAAATGAAGTCAAAAATTTACCGAGCCCGGTGGTCTATATGAAGTCTCACGAGGTTCTGTATCCCTCTCTGTAAGGAGCCTTGTCATGGTGTTCTCAGAGACGGCTGTATGGCTACTCCCAGCTTCAGAACCACCTGAAAAGAATCTAGCTTGGTCACTTGGGGTTGGCGCCTCTGCCTCCTCTGTTTCAAAAACATGTTCAGTTGGGGTCAGAACTTCAACTTCTTTAGGGTTTTCATTACCCTCAACATATTCTAGACCTTTAGCTATGTCTTTATCACCTTTCCCGCCATCATGAGGGTTTTTATCGCCCTCGATATCAACATTCTCTTCCCTGTCATCATTAGGAATCTCATTACCTTCGATATCAACATCAGAATTCTTACCGCCTCCTGGTTCATCGAGATTTCGATTGTCGTCTTTTGGGCTTTGATAGCCCTCTTTTTTTAGTAGGGTATTCTTTACCCTCAATAGCAGTTTAGCTATCTTTAGCCGTCAAGTTTTCATACTCTTGGATAACTGTTTGATCCTTAAAAGCAATATCCCTAATATTTTCTTCCATCAATTTGTCACTGAAGTCACAGTCATCCAGTGCCTCTATCCTCTCCTTGTCTTCTTGAGAGGGTACAGGAGCTTGGGTCATAGGAGGAGCTGAAACATTCAGAATGTCTTCAAGAGGCATGATCTCCTAAGCATCCTTGGTATGGACGGCAACATTATTCCTGCAGTGGCAAGTGCAGTCGCTGGAATATTGATCTTTGCGAACATTGACTCTGAAGTAGAGACTAAAGGAATATTCACTGCAACATTTGGAGCCAGAACATTATCTGCAAATAGAAATATACATATTAATACAAATTTTCAGTAAATTAATGTCTTGGAAGGCAAGAGTATCACCTGTCGGGAGTGGGTCTTGTGACGGTAAAGACGATTTTGGTTGACCAGAGGACTATCCTGGAACTGAAGGAATCAATGAAGTTACAGTTTCTTGCTGCACAACTTCTGTTATCGACAGTCTTCTCCTCGTTTTGCGCTTAAGCGGTATTGGAGGAGATCCCTCAGATCTAGAAGGTTCATCCCACACATCCGGCCCTCTACTAGTCTCTTCAGTAGGAATTCTGCTTTCTTTTGGGATTGGAGAACGAGTTATCCCCGTTCCCCCAGAAGAAATCCCTGCTTCAACCTGTCGTGTCTGGGATTTCGTCCTCGCTGTGGGCTGTTCAGTAATAACAACTATTTCTTTCTTTTTCTTTCCTCGAGCCTTAGGGGGAGAAGGAGGTTTAGCTGGGGCAGATTGGGTAGTTGATTCCCCATCTTTTCGTCTTTTGCTAGTCCCCTTTGTAGGAGATTTTTCTCTCCGCTTCTTGAGGGAGATTTCTAGCGAATCATTCACCTCGTCAGGGAGGCCGACAAGGATAGCTTCAAGAGGCTCATCAGCAAGAGCATTCTCTTCAGCCTCTCTGAATTCTAGAGTGGTTCTGGCCCCCAATCGTGATCGTTTGGCACTTATAAAACTGTTGGACAAGGTGAAGCCCTCGAAGAAAGTATTGGTCGAAGTATAAAAGTTCGTGTATGTGTATAACATACAAGGACCCACTTCAAGAGTAGCAGAGGGCATTAAAAAAGTGGCTTTAGTACCTTGAGCACTATAATACCTCCACCCTCTGACACCATCAGTCAGATATCCAGAGGCTTGTAGGCAGGTGGTTGTATTATCGACGTTCATTTGATCATAGTCGAACTGGCGGGCAAATCGGCTAGACAAATACGGCTCTAGACAACACTCACCACCGAATCGATACACAAGATGGGAATGCCTGATCATCTTCAACCATCTAAAAGCAGCTAGTGGCCGACGAGCAGCCATAGGCTCTAAGTCCATGAGCAGCAGTGGAAGATTTGTACATTTAAGAGGAGAAGGAACGCAGTAGAACCTCCACTTGAAACCCATATTCAATGCCTTTCGACAATCAACAAGGGAGTTTATTTTCCATCGAGATGTGGCATAACGTCGAATAAAGTCTCCTCCTACGATTCCCAGAGCTGGATCCATCAGAATAGGGTTGTGTAACAATAACCAGCTGAAAAAATAAGTGTACGGCATCTCATTATGGTGAAAATCATCCCGAGTACTAGGATCTGTCATCATAGTACTTGTGAAAGAACGAAGACCTGCATTCAATCGACAAGTCGTTGCGAAAAGGATGTCCATCTTGTAGCCTAACACTAGACGCACAGCAGCGAATAATATGCCGCGATAGATCCTATCAACAACGCTGGCTCCAGGGACCACGAATCGTCATAGCTACAAGGATAGGAAGCTGGCCAGAGTTGCTTCTCGAGACATTAGCCTACCCCCTTGCCTTATATAATTTTCGATAGGAGTATCAGCCTTAAATTCATGCCAATCCTCCTTCAGTTCATTGTCAACATCCCTTGACTTCTTTATCAATTTCTAAATGGTGTTGCAGTCAAGCGGTTCAAAAAACTGAGGATCACAATCTAGGTGTTCCTACACCTTGTCCTCCTGGATGTGGCCCAAAAATAGATATGGCAAAAATTTGGAACAATAACACGTCCCCTTCGTATGACTCTTGTACAGAAGAGTGCAAATCATAAAGTGGCATAATAGCTCGTCAAAGACTGCTACCATTTTTGGGCTTTGCTCGACTAAAGCATACAGTTCTTCGTTTGTTGGCACATACTCTTCATATGGGTTTTTACCCATTGGCAAATGAGAGATGTATTGCATCTCATGAAGAGCAAAACCTATCTCTCCATGAGGGGTCACAAAAGTGCATGTTCTATTGCTGTATCTCTCTGTCAAGGCCAGAAACAAATTGGGATTGGGGCAAATACCACTGGAAGTGGTCCAAATTGCTTCATAAAGCTTTAAATCCAGCAGCTCATCTTTAAAGTTATTCAAAGCCCAGATAGAAAGATAGTTCCAACATTTGTTCTCTGGACTCATCAAACTCGTCAACCGCATATTCTTATCCGGATATCTTCCTTCAGCCTTAGTAAATAGGTTTGCGAAGAAAGGAATTCTAACTGGGATCATTAGAAATGAATCTTCGGGCAGCACGCAGCTTGGTTACAAGCCCCTCAAGTGAGTGTTACTCCTTTCTGATGAGCTGTAATATATGTCCTTATTTTGGGGACCTAATTTTTGGCATATCCTCCCGACTATGGCCTATTGGAAAGAAGTCAGATCCCATACCATATTTCGATGATAACTAGCATGAGCATAACAGGATAGGGACAGATGTATCGTCGTATCAGTGAGATATATTAGTCTGTTTCCACTCTGATAGACCCGTATTTTCTGCTTCGATTTACGCTGACTGTCTTTCTTGATAGCCTCACCAAATAAAAAGGCTGGCTTCTTATGTTGGAATCTGATCCAAACTTAAAAGGGGTTCACCGTTCATCAGGCATAATAAAGTCCTATCATCTTGATATTTTAACATGGCTCTTCTGGTCTCGGGAGGATCATAGTGTGGGAACTTGACATGAGACAAGTTTTTATGATACTCAGACACCTGAAAGGCAGAGGCCAGTTCTTCAGCATAGGGGTCCTTCCTCATATCAACTTTAAAGAAGAACTCAGAGTTAAAATCTTAAAAAGATTGTTTAAATGACACTATACGCCAATCATGGATGGTGTATGATGTAAAAATCAGTCCACAGTTAGCGTATGCAATCTGACAGTTAAACAGATGGTGCATCAATCAATTAGCTCATGGTCTGCACATATTGACAGATGGCACATCATGTAGAGATCATATGACAAATGGTGCAGGACATCATTGATTATGAATTTATAAGCCAAACACTCTAAAAAAGGTGGCACAATGTGCAAATGACACAAAGCATCGACCAACACTCTGAAAGAGGCGGTCGATGTTGGCCTGGATTGCGCTACACGCGAATGGCACGAGTGTTCAACGGTCTTCTACTTCATTCAGTTTCTCACCTTCAAGAGCTGGGTTCGCCTCATCGACTCTCGCCGACGGCATAACGTACGGTGGCACCATCAGTGGAGGCATAAGCGAAGTGGCTCCAGCCACATTCTTTTCTTTCTCGGCGTTCTCTTTGGGCCCATTGGAAGCTTCGAAAGTTTTGAAGAGGAAGAAGACAGGCTATCCATAACAGTCGCACGAACCGTGCCCAAAACTCGGAGTCGGTTACAATTCTGCCGTGCACCAATTACATACAAACGCTTCTTATTCAAAGTATTCAAAATTTTAAAACTTTTCAAATTTAAAAACTTTGAAGGGGGACTTGTAGAAGCCTAAAAAGTATGATCATCATCATGCACTATTCAAAAAGGTGCCAAGATTGAAGTTATCTAATGGCGCTGGTCAAACAGATGGCGCATGGCATCAAATGGCGCTGGCATCAAATTGTACTGGCTGACAGGTGGCAGACTTCTTGGAGAGGCCAAACGACTGTCATCATGACTGACAGTACGTCAGTCGAGAAAAATCCATTTTGAATCCCGAACGCATGTCGCTTGAGGAGATTGTGTCAGATTTGTTATAATGACTGATAGCTGCCCGGTGCCATTCACGGTTGGCATGAGGTAATCAATGAATTAAGCAGATGGCGTTAAAATAGAAGATGGCACCTAGTGCCATTCAATAGTTGGCACTAATCAATCAAATTATCATCCAAAGCAGTTAGATGACGTGGCATGCATGCTACTAATCTCGAAGAATGTGCATACGATACTGCCCAAGAAGATATGCATCTCTCTCTCAGAATGCCATGCGTCCCATGTAGTTAAGTTAACCGTTCATACAAAGGGTGATGGCACACCAATGGCTGTCTGCACCAATCAGAATAACTGGCTGACAGTTATTTTAGAACTCTATAAATAGAGTTCCAAATCAATTTCAAAGCATCACTAATAATCATAATCTCATGAGCACTTGCTGCAGCACTCTCCAAAGGCTTTCTTTTTCGACATCATATCGTCCAAGGGATAAAGTGATCGTCTTCTGATCAGATTCCTATAGTTGTACTTTTCCAGAAATCAATTGTACTCTTGTACTTTCTTTTTTCTTAGTTTGTAAAGAAACTTTTGTTTTTACAAACAGTTATCAAAGTGGTTCAAGTGACCACACTTATGTTGGTGCCATTACATGGAAGATGACCTTTGTAGCTATGCAACCACCAACAAGTTTCATGGTTCTATGGTTCAACATAAGTAGCTCCACCTGAAATATTAGGTGAAGACTTTGGTATCCAATAATTAAATCTACATTTGTTAACTTTGGGAACCCATTTGTACAAGTTCATATAATTAGCTTTCTAATCTGACAATGATTAGAAATGTGTCCATTCATACCGCAATAATGACAGAAAGAATTAACATTAGTGCTATATACAGGAGTATGAGAACGTGCAGTGGTGTGATATAATGTGCGTGGATACTTGTAATAGAAGGCATGGTTACGTGAAGCTCTAGCTTTGCTTGCTTCCTTTGTAAAAGATCTGTCGTGTGTGACCTTGTGACGTGTCACGTGTCTTGTGTTAGACTGAGTCATAGGTTGTATTGCCTGCTTTTCCAATCTAATCTCTAACTTTTTAGAGTTAGCACAAATTTTATTATATTTAGCAGAAAGAGCATTAATTCTACATGAAGCAATAGAATACTTCTTCTTTTCTGATTCTAATTCCACCTTAAGTTTAGCATTTTCTTGAGTGCTTTTTTCAATGCAATCAAGTGTCTCATGCAATATAAACTCAAGTGTGGAAATCTCAGTAGAATTATCAGACGTAGTATTTCTAGCATCATTCAATAAACAAGTAAGCTTTTCATTCTCAAGCTTATATGATAGGACATCCTTTCTTGCTTACTTATACTTATCTAATACTTTCTTGTGTTCTTCTAATAGATCACTGAAAGCATCAAATAACTCATCATAAGAAAATTCACTCTCTTCATAAAGAGAACTATTTTGTATTTCGTTAGGTAATACCATTGAGCATATATTTGTAGCTTGATAAGGTATCTTTTTTTCTCCGGAATCGCTTGGTTCGCTTTCACACCATATGCTCATGTTAGCGTATGTGTGATGACGGTGATGACGATCTTTCATAGTGATTCTCCTTTTTAGTAGCAAGACAATCTTCTTTGATGTGGCCTATATTCTTGCAGTTGTCACATACAAGCTCTTCTTCATATAAAGGGTTGTGTTGAATCTTAAATCCCAATGTCGCATCATTATGAGGACTATCCTCCTCTCTGGAGTCACTATCTTTGGTTTTGTACATGCACTCATAAGTAGCTTTAAGAAGTTTCCAAATTTTATGAGATGATGTCTAAGCAGTAATAAGATTGAATACATTTATGTCTACAGCACAATAAAAAATATGCATTGCATTTGCATCAAGACTAGCTAACTTCTTCTCTTCCTCCGTGTAACTAAAATAAGGCTTGTTAATAATAGAGGAAGTAAGAATAGAGGTGATAGTAGCCTTTTTGTAGCCATTGATGACAATTGACCATAAGTCAAAGTCTAGAGACTTCATGTAGAGGCTCATTCGTATTTTTCAGTAGGTGTAGTTTGTTCCATCAAATAGTAGGAGTCTATTTGTGGACTGCCCTTCACCTATTAACATTGATTTCAAAGCTGCCATATGTACTCTCTAGAGTATTATATATGAATATAACCTGCTCTTATACCAATTGTAGGAGCAATTGGAATCAAAGGGTAATAAGTGATAATAAGGATCTACTCTAATGATGTTAAGCCAAATAATAGAGTCCTTACTCTGATACCAATTGTAGAACCATTGAGCACCTCTAGAGGGGGTGAATAGAGTGTATGCATGTGCAGCAAAAATAATCACCACTTAAAAATTAAGTAGTTATAAACTATGGCAGATAAGAGACGGTAAATAAAATATAGTAAAGTAAGAGATCAGAGAATCAAACTCAGTGACACAGCGATATATACTGGTTTTCCTCTGAGAGGACGACTCCAGTCTCGAGTACTCTTACTCGATAATCTACTATACACAAGCTAAATGAGAGCTTGTAGTCTCTTACAACACCGTGCTTTATGACGAGCGTACGACCGACTCCATAAACTTGATTTCGAAAACTAAAATATTTTTTGAATTGCAACCTCTGATACAACTCTTCTGAACCAAAACTCTAGATTGAAATAGAACTGTACTGGCTTTGGCTAAAGAGTGGTATAGGCTAAGTTTGAAAGCTTTTGCTCGAGATAAATACTTAAAGAGATAGAAAAGAGAGAATGAATAAATGATTTAAAATTGTGAGAATTCTTCTCTATTTATAGTATTTTTGCTGACCGAACTGGGGCAGAGTTCGGATGCATGAATCTCGCGAACGAACGTTGTATACAGATTTGGTGGGAACTGATTTTTGAATTTACCTAAACCGAAATCGGACCGAACTCAGTCAAAGTTCTGTCAGGGTTAGAACAATATGAAAGGGCTAAATTTGCATGGGTTTTGGGCTTTTTGGAATTATGGACTTTTTGGATTATATAGATAGGCTTATTTGGATATGTGGACTAAGAATAACCTAAGCTAGTACTGATCCGATCAATTTTATATTTTTCCTAGACTCAATAAAAAATATAGAATAAATATGAAAACTAATATCCCTTTTGATGACGTCTTTTCCTTGACATTTGAGCAGACTTGAAGACGTATTTTTATTTGACGGTAGTTGTCCAAAGATAACATATCTGGCAATCTGTATACCTTTCAGGGGCTTCGTCCCCCACGAAGCCCCGGATAGGTCGCTAGGCGGTTCAGAGAAATCTTCTTGTATAACACCGTCTTTTTCCTATCAATAATTCTTCATTGTATATGTCCTGGTTTGATCATGCTTACTGATTGTCTGCAAGTATATTTAGACGAACAAAACAATATGATACAGTATGATACAAGCATAGCAATATGATATAGTGAACACTAAGTTTAAGTAGCAACATGATAATGATTACATGAATATTTGTCACGCCCCAGAACCAGAATACTGGAGAGCGGGGGCAGACATAGCCAGCTACGTATATGAAATGGAATTCATCTCACTATACGGTCACGGCTGTCTAGATACATGAGGGTTTATCTACAAGCCAACAGTCTCTTAAGGTCATGAACAAGCCTAGTGTCTCAATCACAAGCAAGTAAGTAAAAGTCACAAGATGTATGATCATTAAATATACAATAGTAAGGCATCCCAAACATTACATATTCAGCTGATCATGAAGCTAGTCGTTACAAAATGTCAGGACTAGCAAGAGTTTAGTCATACATGATCAACCCTAGGATTTGTCAATCATGTTACAGCCCGTAGGCAGACAGTAAATAAGTGCAATCAAGCTAAACAGGTGCTCGTCGGCTAAACGCCTCAAAAGAATATTTTTACAATAGAGTGGGAGAGCCAAAAATAACCCACTCGTTGCCAGGGTTCCGTCTAGTGGCCACCATCTGGCTGGAAGGTCGGTAGATCCTCTGGAGGTGCTCCGAAATCTGGCCACACAAAACCAGCTGGGTCAGACCCCAGAAAGAGCAAGTGCCACAAAGGAGGCTTCACTTAAGAACTAAAACCAGCAATCAGCACAATATGCAAATAAAAGTAAGAACTGGAAATAAAAAAAATACATCAGGATGATATACGACGAGATAACCATGGAACCATTCAGATAACCAGGTTACAACCCGTAAACCAAACAAGGACCGGAGTTGTAACCCTTCGTCTGAACAGAACTTGGAATTCTCACCATTTATCGGTAAAATAAATACAAGCATTCTGGTCATTCAATAATCTGGAACAGGATCAGGACAAGACTAGACTGGTTAGACTCCATCCAATCATTTCACGGCCAAGCAAGAACTACGGCTTGATACTTTAACTAACTAGGGTTGTCACAAGCCTAATTATTAACAAGATGCAGTGAGATTATTCTACAGCCACAAGCCCTGCAGACCATCCAGGTCACCCAGGTCGAGAGATTAGGATTGAATTCAGGTGGGTACATCGTCCAGGAAATACATGTACCCTTAAGCAGTTTGAAGGGTGCAACACATGACAGTGTGCTGGAAATGTGCCCTACTCGACGGCAGGCTACAGATCCCAAGCGCGCCCAGGTAACGGGATTGCCTGTAGCTGGAAAATCTCTTCATGACTAATGTATTAATCTAGTTGTTAACCTTAGTCCATTTTAGTAGGTACTTCTGACCATGGTACTCAGGAGTCCCCTCCTAGACATGATGCAAGACAGGACTGGATTATTTGTACAAGCACAATAGCCCACGGTGTCCATGTTATTTATACAGGTCATGTCGTGTCAGGTAGCCGTCGCAACAGCTATCAAGAAAATCATGTCAGGTTATCAGGTCAAATGTACTAGTCAAGAGTGCGCCACGACGGGCCACTATCAGGTCATGTCAGGTTATTATGTCAGGAGTGCACCACTACGGGTCACTATCATGCCATGCTCAATTATCAATTCCAAACATATCAAGTAAATTCATGATTATCAAGTTCAGGACAAAAGGCGTAAGGATATAAAATGGACGTTAAATATCTAATAAAATATCAATATACAGGGCTATAGAAGATCAAGGGTAATCAGGCTACGCTCAAGCCAGGCTATGCTCAGGCTAGCGTACGCTCAGGTCTGCGTACCAAAGGATCCATACACTTCCAATGGGAAGCGTACGCAAGGGTCAGCGTACACAAGGGCACGCTCAAGCTACAGGTCAGCGTACGCTCAAGCTAGCATACGAAAGGGGCCAGCGTACGCCTTGCTCGCTTAAGCTAGCGTACCAAGGCACGCGTACGCTCAAGCTAGCGTACGCTCAAGACATGCTGCCAACAGGCAGCGTATCAAGGCTAGCGTACGCTCGCTAAAGAGCAGCGTACACAAGTCAGCGTACGCTCGCTAAAGAGCAGCGTACACAAGTCAGCGTACGCTCGCTAAAGAGCAGCGTACGAAGGCTAGCGTACGCTCGCTAAAGAGCAGCGTACGAAGGCTAGCGTACGCTCGCTAAAGAGCAGCGTACGACTCAGCGACATAAGCTAAAAAGCTAGCTCACTGTTCACTGTCTTCTCCAAATGGCAAGAACAGCAAGAACTCTAAAGTTGAATCTAAGCTTCAATTATCCAAATCTTGGTCAAAACAAGTCCGAATCCAACTTTCCAAAGGTCAAAATTGGGTAGAATGAAATTCTCTAGAACATGGAACCATCAAAACTTGAAAACAAGCAAGTTTGATAGATCAAAACACCAAAAATCCGAAAATAGCAAAACTCTAGATCGACAAGAATTAAAGCCTCAAAATGGAAAATGACAAGTTCTAATGTGGTTTAGAATCATGAGGAGAAGCTAATGAAACCATCAAAAGGAGTTCTCTTGTGGAAGCAAGTTGCACTTGCCTATGGTGTTCTTGGTTGGTGGAGAAGAGTAATGGTGGGGGAAGGAGAAGTAAATGAGAATTATGGAGGAGAGAGAAGGTTGGTGGGGATAATAAAGAGGGGGGGTTATGGTGGAAATGAAGGAGAAGCATAGGCTAAGGTGTTCCACCCTTGGCCCATGATGAACCAAGCATTGGGCCGACCGAACCAAGCCAACCCAAACCGAGAGTAAACAAGCCAAGCCAAACCAAGGAGATATGCAATTACAAGATAAAATACGTATACGTATTTCAAATACGTAATACGAACAACAGGCATTACAATATTAGTGACATCATTATGTTAAACTTAATCAATTAGCCATATTCATGATACAATCATTGGACTAACAAAAGATTTTTGTCGCTAAATTTGTCGCTACTTTTAAGTAGCGACATTTTTGTTCACTTTAGTGACATTTTTAGGCGTCGCTAAGTTGCCTTATTTTGGTAGTGTATGTGCTTTCTTTTATTTTTGTTTTCCTTCATATGTATATTTTAGATCTCTTTAATTTATGTCATTATTGCATTTTATCATTCTTTTACAATTACATTACGGTTTGGTTGAATTTTTGGCTTAGAGATTCTAGAGTAGATCAAGGAATTCCTTGTGATAAATGATGATAATGGTGGATAAGCTTATGATACATGAGATATATCATGGAATCTAGTATAGAAATGATATTTGTTGTATATTGGTAGTGTTAGAACTTATTGGGAGTACTTTAGATGAGATTGGGGTGAGATCGGAACTACGAAAATGTTATTTTTGGGGATCCACTGTACCTTAGCAGCAGCATCGGCATATCGATGATATACTAGAGGATACCAACGACATGCCATTTTTATATAGATTAATGTCCGCTCAGGAGAATGGAACGGCATACCGTCGGTATAC